>OZ026556.1:4555000-4597500 GCA_964020155.1 Chondrilla cf. caribensis | reverse complement strand
TGTATACAGTACCATGTTTAGGGTCTTGCAGGTCTTCCAGTGAAGAGTCCAGATCAAAGGTGATTTTTCTGTTTCCAGCCATCTTGCCTGAGTCCATTCCTCTAACATGCGAATAACCAGTGTATGGATCAGATACACCAACAAGGTCCTCCAGACTCAGTGAAGGTGATGAATGCATGTCTCCTTCATATAACTCCTCATCATGTATGTCCTCAAAGTCATCTCCAGACTTCCTATCATATTCAGGACTCTGCAGTCTGAACGGATGGGACCTTCTAGCCCAACCAGGTTGCAATAGACGAGATTTTTTGGGACTCTGCAATGACTTGTTGTTACTAATGTTCGAAGGTAAGGGTTTCAGGGGTCCAATAGGCGGGATCTCCTTGAAAACACCAGCTACGTTCCCTTCTTTCAGCATTTGCAGAAGCAGTTTGCAGTATGCGTTTCTGAGCTCTCTACAAAATGGCGGGCAGATGGCTTACTTTCAAAAACGGGCTGAATTGTCCTACACACACGTACACATATCCTTAAAAAGGTACTCACTTTTGTTCAGAAGTACACAATAGTTTCTTCACCCAAAGAGTAACTCTATGACGAATATCTGGTTGCGAATAAAGACAGACATTGAACAAGCTAAGGCTAAGGCTTTCGATTTACTTGATATTGAGCTATTACTCTGAGCCCCACTACCAATAGCTACCCCTGCAGCTGTTTACATCACCTACCGGAATCCTTCGGCAGCAGTTTGGCATACGGCTTGAGATCCGACAAAAGCTTTTTGAAGGCGTCGTCCTCGTATCCACCAGAGGACATTTTGATGACCAGACGCAAAGACTCTGCTAGCGCTCTGCTGTTCCAGAAAATGGGACCGTGTTTCACAAGTAGGGCGGGAAAGAGAAGCAACCACTTATTTTCCCTCTTTTGAGTTCGAATTCTTGCACCTCATTGGACGTGTTCACCCCAAGTGTCGATTACCATGGATTCACTGAGACACTGCCGGTCCTCAAGAGAACACCAGTCTAGCTCTTGTTAGCAGCTTCTCTCTGTGAGCTCAACCGCAAAAACGCGCTCATATCAGCACAACAAAGACTGAGTATCCTGAAGTAACATGGAACAAGGACACCCGGTTAAGCTGCCAAAAGACCTTGTAGATACCGCCTCTACAGCTGGTAGCGGAAATGAACAGTGGCCCCAGAGGCAATGTTTGCAAAGTTTGCAGAGAACCACAAACGACTTCCCCAGCACTCCGTCTTCCCCTTACAATAGTCTTCACGACAAACATCTCAAAGGATATTTCAAGCGCTCCAACGTGAGGGAGTTCCTTCAGAAAGTTGGACTTGTTGCTGAAGACGGTACAGTACTCCAGACGAAAGAAGAAGAACGCTTAGCTACCAAGGTGCATCATCTCTTGGCCGAGCGAGAGCTCATTCTCAGAAAGTTGGAGCAGAAGGAGAGAGAGCGGCTGGAGAGACTCCACAACTTAGCTGCAAAGACGAACATTGAAATCTCTGCAGATAGTCTGCTGCTTGAAAAGCAAGCGAACTCCATCCAGGAAACTCAGAGGAAGCTAATGTTGCTCAGAGCACAGGAAGGATGCTCTGTGCAGGAAATGACACCCAACGATACAAGCTTGAGCTGTGAATTCAAAGAGAAGAGTGTGGACGAAGATACCACTTTCAAGGTTCATACGCATTCTGCTTGCATGTTTGTTCACCTCCAGTTTTGTGTGTATACGTAACAACACACAATGATGACCTACAGTTGACCACAGGCTTGTTTATGTGAATGTTACCATTGATAAGCAATATCTGCTACAAGTGGCTTTGATGGACCTTTTCCTCATCATACATGTGAATTTGTGATTATTTGTTTCAAAAGAGAGTACTACTTGTGCACTGTACAACCTACCCACCCACATATGTGTATATGTTCTCACATGTACCTTGTATGAACTGTTGTAACCTGTCTTCATCCACTCTGCATGTAGCAATTCGCTGCTGAAAGTTCACTTCCTTTTGACTCTGAAAGCAGTTGTGAGGGTAACTCCGGGATGAGCTCCACTTGTGGGACACAGTCGGAAGCAGTCCTGGATCCAAGCACACTTGGAGTGAGGATGAGGGTCTTACAGGCCATCGAGGAAGAAAACGAACAGCTGAAACGTGCCTACCATGAACAAATGCTGAGGCAGGAGGAGGAATCGCTGAACATCAGACTGCAATATGAACAGAAGAGACAGTCAAGAGTTGAAAAGTCAGTTTGAATTGAGATAAACTAGAGTTTCTCTTCACTGGAATGAATGACTTGTTCATGCCTTGTTTAATCATATTTGCTTGGCATTTCCAGAAAGCTTCATCAGTTGGAAGTCCTCCAAGCACAGAAAAAGGTCAAAGAGGAGAATACACTGAAGGAAGAGAAAATGAGGTTACACCAGGAAATCAAGAGGAGAATTGCTCTAGAGACAATTCTGAAAGCTGTTCAGGTAAGTACTGTGCATGACAGACATGTACATGTATGTATCTGCATAAATGCACCACTGTAGGCTAGAGGATCATCAACACAACACAACGTACATGTTTTCATTAATCTTCTCTTATTGGCGCTCTCAATATCCACCCATGTGCTCCTTGCATGGTATAATCCGACTGCCAACACATGTTCATATTGCATAAGTGCACCACGCAATCTGTATGTACATACATTAGTTTAATAACCCGGTCTATGTGTTTGTATGGTACTGACTCCCCACAACTGGTACCTACTGTAGGAGGAGGAGAGAAAAGCTATTGTAGCAGCCAGAATCAAAGATGAAAAGCAGAAGATATTTGAACTCGAACAGAAGAGACAGACTGCTCTCTGCAAGGCCAAGATTGCTGTGAACGAACAAAGGATGGACTGCGAAAGAGAATACGAAGAGGCTCTTGTTTTATCAAGTGTAACCTCCCCAAAATCACAACCCACGCAGTACAATAGTGGGGATAGGATAGGAACATCCACAAGCAAACAACCTAGACCTCCCACCTCCAATGCAGATGGAGCAGGTGCCATCCGATCTCAAGCCAGCCAGAGAATAAAGCCAGTGGAACCTAGTCCAAGGTCTGTATGTGAGTTTGTGTGCCTCCCAGGACAGGTTGACCTTGACATTGCTGAACAGCCACCGTCCAAGATATCAATGGTCAACAAAGAAACAAACACTTCGCTCCACCTCCTGAAAGACATAGCTCATCTGATTCCAAAAAGAACGTCTTCAGTTCAAACTGCAGTGAAGGAGGAGTGTGGAGTTGACACAGGCCCAGTCGTAACCACCAGTACTGCCTCTCAGACCACACCAGATGGCAGTGAAGACACAGTTCCTGGGAGACAACCTGTAGAAGAGGAGTGTGAAGAAGTGTTTGTTGAAGATATAGACTACCTAGAAGCTGTGGAAGAGGTGCAAAATTCTATCAACCAGGAACTTTTGGAGTCAGCCATCAAGATGTCTCCTCAAATATCTGAAGCAGTTGTGGAGAAGGTTGCCTCATTGGGTCCTGAAGCCTTGGAAGTGCTGGAAGGAATCAAGTCCAAATTGAGTTCCAGTGTCAGTCAAACAGCAGACCAACCCAGGGGTCCCACTCCCACTCCCACTCCCATCTCTTGTCTCACTCCCACTCCCAGTCACAAATCAGTCGATCCAACAGATCCTTTCCTCTCGCAGTCTGTGAGTGTCAGAAGAAGTATTCCAGTCAACCCCACCTTGGAGAGTATTGCCGAGGATTGGATCCTCATATCTGACGATGACCTAGAGATGGGCTATGGAGGTGAGCATGTCCCCTCCAAGGTGGACGCAGCACACGATACCTGCATACAAACTATACACCTCATCTACATACATATTTGTCTTGCTTTTCAGAATTTGAAGGAGTGATAGAGACTGAGTATCCTGAAGGCCCTCCAGAGCTGGTATCCTCTGTTTCCTCAACAATGGCTGAACAAGTGATTGATGCCATTTTCAACAAAGTTGTAGAAAATCCTGGTCTGCCCTTCCAAACTGACAAAGGATGGACATCTGCAGTGCCACCTCAGCTGCACCAGCTGTCCACTGATGAGTGCGTAGACAATCCCTCTATCTCATCAGTACACACCACCATGTGTACCATTCCAGCTTATAGACCGACCACCAGTCATTCCTCAAGGAGATCATCTTCTTCCCATAATCTTTCTCCCGAACTGAAGCAGAGTGTCTCGGGGATGCTTACTACAAGCAAGTCTTCTACAGTAATGCCATCTTCAGTGAGTGGTGGTCCAACCGGACTAGTTGAAGCCATTCAGTCCAAAACAATTGATTCTGTAGAATTGTCTAATGTGTGTTCAGGCAAAGAGCAAAGCTCTTATTCTCAGAATAACTCTTCTCCTGACAATATTTCCTGTAGTACAGTGTCAGTTGGACGTAAACCATCTGTACAGACTAGTACAGTGTCAGTTGGACGTAAACAATCTGTACAGACTAGTACAGTGTCGATTGGACGTAAACCATCTGTACAGACTAGTACAGTGTCAGTTGGACGTAAACCATCTGTACAGACTAGTACAGTGTCAGTTGGACCTAAGCCATCTGTACAGTCCAGCACGGTGTCAGTTGGACCTAAGCCATCTGTACAGTCAAGCACGGTGTCAGTTGGACGTAAGCCATCTGTACAGACTAGTACAGTGTCAGTTGAACGTAAACCATCTGTACAGTCAAGCACGGTGTCAGTTGAACGTAAACCATCTGTACAGACTAGTACAGTGTCAGTTGAACGTAAACCATCTGTACAGTCAAGTACGGTGTCAGTTGGACGTAAACCATCTGTACAGTCAAGCACGGTGTCAGTTGGACGTAAGCCATCTGTACAGACTAGTACAGTGTCAGTTGGACGTAAGCCATCTGTACAGACTAGTACAGTGTCAGTTGCACGTACGCCATCTGTACAGACTAGTACAGTGTCAATTGGACATAAACCATCTGTACAGTCCAGTTTGGTGTCAGTTGGACGTAAACAATCTGTACAGACTAGTACAGTGTCAGTTGGACGTAAGCCATCTGTGCAGACTAGTACAGTGTCAGTTGGAGGGAAACCATCTGTACCAGATAATGTGCATGTGGATGCTGAAGGTTCCACAGTGGAACCACCCACTGCTATCGTTGTTGCAGATATGCCAACTGAAGACGTTACCATGGATACACATAATGACCGGGTTACAACTGACATACTCAGTGAAACTGTTGCAGCAGATGAACCAACTGGAGAGGTCACGGGGGACACACACACCATTGGCAGTGTTGACAGTGCGTCCATTGAACAGGTTACTACTAACACATTTGGTGCAGACGCAGTTGAAGCAACATCTATTGTAGCTGTGATGGGTAATACCTCTGAAGAAGCTACTGTAAGTGGTCTTGTTGAGGAGACAGCTTCTGTCATTGGTGTTATTGAGACTGACAAGGTCATTCTAAGTGATACCACCTCTGATGCACCCACCAAAACGATTACTATAGAAACACCAAATGAAACAATTACTATGGAAACACCAACTGAAACAATTAATATGGAAACACCAACTGAAATGATTACTATGGAAACACCAACTGAAACGGTTATTATAGAAAAGCCCATGGAAAAGATTGCTACCAAAACACAATATGAAGAGGCCCGAGTGTATTCTGCTCCTACTGCTAAAGACCCTGTAGTTGACAGTGTCATCAGAGAGACCAATGATTGTACAGGTCCCAATATTGATGAGAAAGAAACACCTACTAAAGAGGCGGAAACAGACACACCCAGTAATGAGGCTGATGTAGACGATCCCACTAAAGAAGCGGAAACAGACACACCCAGTACTGAGGCTGATGTAGACAATCCCACTAAAGAGGCGGAAACAGACACACCCAGTACTGAGGCTGATGTAGACGATCCTACTAAAGAGGTGGAAACAGACACACCCAGTACTGAGGCTGATGTAAACAATCCCACTAAAGAGGCGGAAACAGACACACCCAGTACTGAGGCTGATGTAGATGATCCTACTAAAGAGGCGGAAACAGACACACCCAGTACTGAGGCTGATGTAGACGATCCTACTAAAGAGGCTGAAACAGACACACCCAGTACTAAGGCTGATGTAGACGATCCTACTAAAGAGGCGGAAACAGACACACCCAATACTGAGGCTGATGTAGATGATCGTACTAAAGAGGCGGAAACAGACACACCCAGTACTGAGGTTGATGTAGACAATCCCACTAAAGAGGTGGAAACAGACACACCCAGTACTGAGGCTGATGTAGACGATCCTACTAAAGAGGCGGAAACAGACACACCCAGTACTGAGGCTGATGTAGACGATCCCACTAAAGAGGCGGAAACAGACACACCCAGTACTGAGGCTGATGTAGACGATCCTACTAAAGAGGCTGAAACAGACACACCCAGTACTAAGGCTGATGTAGACGATCCTACTAAAGAGGCGGAAACAGACACACCCAATACTGAGGCTGATGTAGATGATCGTACTAAAGAGGCGGAAACAGACACACCCAGTACTGAGGCTGATGTAGACGATCCTACTAAAGAGGCGGAAACAGACACACCCAGTACTGAGGCTGATGTAGACGATCCTACTAAAGACGTGGACACAAACACATCCAGTAATGAGGCAGACACAGACTCACCGACTAAAGAGGTAGATGCAGACACACTCACTACAGTGGCAGATACAGACAAATCCAGTAAAGAGGCAGACATAGACACACCCAGTAAAGTGGCAGAGACAGACACACCCACTAAAAAGGCGGACCAAGGCACACCTGATGAAGCACCAGTACTTCCAGAGGTGTCAGCCGATTCAAAGGAAATTGCTTGTGAAAAATCTGCTCATTCCACAAAATCCCAAATTCAGTCAACAACTGCAGATTAAGTCTGGACTGATTATATGCATCTATAATGTGTTATGTTCCAATGTTCTTATTTAACTTTATCATTATAATATCAACAATATCAATCAGCATACTTTAGATTATGTATTATACGTATATAATACTCTGTGTGTAGTATTATGATGTTGAAATTAAATATTACATGGAGTAGTTATTGCACATTATTCAATTTATTGCCATGATAAATGAATCATTTGTGATTGATTTGAAATATTGATGTTGGATAGATGATGAATGATAAAACCATCAATACACACACACAGAGAGAAACCTTTACATCACCATCACACATACATATGAATACATCAAAGGGAGTCTTTCCACACCAGCAGACATGCAAAAAATACAATGAAAGAAAATGTATAGCCCATGGCTATAAAGTATCATTGATGTGTGTGTTAGGGCGATACAGAAAAAGTTATAGTTTGAGGTAAAATAGGATTTTTGAATACATGAAATGACACCGAGTTTGCGACTACAGTCATGAAGAACGAGAGTTGCTCCTAGTCACTGCCCCGATTAGGACTTTACTGAAGCTACAGCTTCTGTCAAACGCTTTGGGAGTTTGGATTTGGCAAGTTCGGGTAGCTGAGATACCACGAAGAACTTGACCGTGGAGAGAAAGTCGCCTCCGAGTGTAGCGTATATTATCATAGCAGTGAAGCAGCAGATCCCTCTGCCCACCCAGACCATCACGTCGAGTGCTACGGCTGGGAGGAGGAGTAACAGAACGAATAAGTCAAAAGGGAACTGTACGATGTCCGAAAATGAAACCATTTCTTCAAGAAATGCTCGATACACTACTCCGTCCTCTTCTTTCCGAACTCTCAACTTCAGGCTCTAATTGATAACTATGTATGAACGGCACAAGCACGTGAACGTCAAACCGCAAACACCTGACTCATCAGCTGAAGCACGTGTTAAACACGATTGTAAACACTGCGTTTCTAACTGAAATGATCAATATCAGAGGGACGAAATTAGAGCTTCTTTATGGAAGTTAGCCCCCTTTCCCTGAAGAATTTATGGGGTTGTAACACCTGCTTTGACTTCAGAGTCTCTTTGGATTCAAACAGAACCTTGAGCTTGGACATGCCTTTAGTTTTCTTTCTTACAGTCTCATCTTCTTCATCATCTTCCCTACAGGAAAGGAACACTTGATATGCCATGTACTAATATAGTACATACATACAATACAACACCATACTTGATGTAATATTGTACTACAAACAACAGGTGATGTAACAATACAAACTATACCATATAAAACAGTTTACAGTTTACATAAACACAAGATCAAACAGAGTGTGGTAACAGATTGCAAGGGATAGAAGACCTCACGTTATACAAGTGTGACTGACCATTTCACATCAAGAGCCCGTTTATTCAAAAGTTTTTGACAAGTACTCCAACTGAATCTGACGAGAGTAGGGAATCCAAAGACAGGATCGATGTTTTCTTCCAGCCATGCTTTAGTGTTTGGATCTGAGGGATAACCACTGCCAAAGTCCAAGCTAAATCCAACGCCCTTCTCCGGAAACTGCCATTTCTTCAGGACTTGATCACGCACAACCTACAAAACAGCAAAAAGTAGGGTATATCTGTCCATCCACACCCACACCTACACATGCAGGACACCCGCCCAAATCCACACCTACATATGCAGCACACCCACACCCCCATGAATGCACATGTGCACTTATGTGCAATAAACAAAGCAATGTTTAGATATCTACACTTGAGTCGACATGTCTCAATGTACGGATAGATACGTTATACAAATTACGTAAGAATTACAGTGAGTTTCCATCATAGCAAGCAAGAGATAATCTTTCCCAATCTGTCACTACGTAAGTACAGATTGTACATACACAAGGCTCCCTACGACACCTTTAGGACTACATTTCAGGTTCCAATTTCCCCATCTCCAGCATCACAACAATCGGGATTGGGGCTAATATTCGGGTCAAGCCATTGGATCACTGTTGACTGGTCCCACAGATGGTCTCAATTGTGAGTCATTAATATTGCTAATCACATGTCACGAATCACCAGAAGAATCAAGGCTAATTGTCTCCATTCATAGATTTGTGGGTAAACAAAAGCACATAGAAATTCTCCATAAGCATCAGAAGTACATTAATGCTTCAAACCAACCCACACAAGTGAACTGACTTACAAAGTATAGTTTGCCAATAATTACCAGTTGGAGTGCAAACAGAAGAGCAACAAGTTGAAAACAGAATGATTGGCACAATATGGATATGTATCTAGGCCATATTACTAAAGATTTCTTCAAGTACATTCAATCTAGAGCCAGTAAAAAGTCAAACTCCAGTTTCGAGGGCTATTTCTGTTTTCATTTCGACTTCCGGTATGTAACTCTCGCTATAATTTTATCTATATATAAAGTGTTCCTACGCGTAACCGCAACAATAAATTTATATTATAATTTATATTGCACGAAAAAAGATGGCCGATTTCGAACGCCGAGAATTAGAAAATGGGCTAGAATTCGTGCGCTGGAGCTTCGCCGAACGTAATGACTTCAGCGGAGGTTCTTCTGAACCTAAGAAAGACGCCCAAGTAATTCGAGTGCGGGGGTCGGGAGCCCCGCGAGTTTTTTGAGCTCAAATTAGTTGTTTTGTAGCCTAGATTGTTTAAAAGTACAGCACACACACACATGGGAACATATTATACAAATACACAACCACACCCATACCACCTCAAATTCAAATGTCTCAAAAATGTCTAGTCCAACTACCCTCCAGCCTCCCTTTCAGCCCGCTAGGCACTAAACAATGCTCAATGCCTACAAGGCAGAAAGGAAGGGACACTAAGCAACCACAGTGAATGGTCCACACCTCTACAATTCCATGAACAAGATCGAAGAAGAACACGCAGTATTACTGTAACGAACTGTCACACACCACACAATTACACTCCACCCACTACACAACTGTGACAACACCCACTATAAACCTTCGGTACCGCCCACTACACAACTGTGATAACACCCACCATGGACCTTCGGTACCGCCCACTACAAAACTGTGACAACACCCACCATGGACCTTTGGTACTGCCCACTACACAACAGTGACAACACCCACCATGGACCTCCGGTACCGCCCACCACACAACTGTGACAACACCCACCATGGACCTTCAATACCGCCCACTACAAAACTGTGACAACACCCACCATGGACCTTTGGTACCGCCCACTACACAACAGTGACAACACCCACCATGGACCTTTGGTACCGCCCACTACACAACTGTGACAACACCCACCATGGACCTTCGATACCGCCCACTACACAACTGACTGCATTCAGGTTACAACTCTTACTAGTATTGCATCACTCAATTGGAACAAACACCAATCACATTTGTTAGCCATGTAACTCAGTTATTACGTTCAAGTTTATTTATGCACAATTGGATTAATGGACTTTTGACTATCACTGTTCCATCCATGGGATATATAGCAAGTACGTAACTAAGGGCAACCATCCATTCATTTCATTTGATGATTCAGGAACCTTCCATGATGAGGAACAAAACACCAGATATGTATGTTGCCACAGCAACCAGACAGACATTATTAGAATTTCATAAACATACTTTCACAGGCAGTACATGTTGCCTAGGTAACACCACACACAGTTTAAATAATATCGTCACAATGTTATATACGTGTGACAACACTGGGTCACTCCACTGTACAGCGTGATAACACTGGGTCACTCTACTGTATAGAGTTACAACACTGGGTCACTCTACTGTACAGAGTTACAACACTGGGTCACTCTACTGTACAGTTTGATAACACTGGGTCACTCTACTGTATAGAGTTACAACACTGGGTCACTCTACTGTACAGAGTTACAACACTGGGTCACTCTACTGTACAGCGTGACAACACTGGGTCACTCTACTGTACAGAGTTACTGATTTACAACACTGGGTCACTCTACTGTACAGTGTTACAACACTGGGTCACTCTACTGTACAGAGTTACAACACTGGGTCACTCTACTGTACAGAGTTACAACACTGGGTCACTCTACTGTACAGCGTTACAACACTGGGTCACTCTACTGTACAGTGTTACAACACTGGGTCACTCTACTGTACAGAGTTACAACACTGGGTCACTCTACTGTACAGCGTTACAACACTGGGTCACTCTACTGTACAGAGTTACTACACTGGGTCACTCTACTGTACAGAGTTACAACACTGGGTCACTCTACTGTACAGCGTTACAACACTGGGTCACTCTACTGTACAGAGTTACAACACTGGGTCACTCTACTGTACAGAGTTACAACACTGGGTCACTCTACTGTACAGAGTTACAACACTGGGTCACTCTACTGTATAGAGTTACAACACTGGGTCACTCTACTGTACAGCGTGACAACACTGGGTCACTTTACTCTAAAGTGCTATTGTTTTGCCTCGTACTATAGCATAGTACAGTGCTAGTTCATTCATGTAGCAACATCCCAAGCAGGGAAGGGGCCCACTTGGATGGTCTAGCCCACCGGATAAGGTTATTGTGTGTCATAACATATCGTGGTGTGCTGTGTTGTGGGATATCAAAGTGTCTGTCTATAGTAGCAACCACATGCTGTAGCAGCATTTCCTGATTCAGACCAAACAGAAGTGTCCATCACACACAACCCTGCCACAGACCACCAACACCACCATGCACTATGCACCACTGCACTGGAGGTGTACATGTGTGGGTACAGGTTTGATGACTCAGCAACCAGGAATATTGGAAATTCACTCAACAAAAAGGGGCACCTGTATACACAAAATGGATGCTACCTCTTCAACATGCACACACAAACGTATGCACACACACACACACGCACGTATGCACACACACACACACGCACACATGCACACACACACACACACACACACACACACACCACACATACAACCATACAGCAATATGTACATCTACAGTAAACGTACATAACGTACGTACAGACAGGCGTACACCACACTGTCTCACATCTTACTTTGGCACATATACTGGCAGCACTGACAATGGGATAGAGGCTGTCCGCTTTGGGCCTGACTGTTACAGATAGCTGCGGGAAGATTCTCTCTAGTTTGGCTTCATACTTGGATGCGTCCCCCACTGTGTCCACGTACACTTCCTGCACCTTCACACCTGTCGCCAAAGCCTTATCAATGAGCTCAACAGCTGTGTCGTGAGACATTTCATTCAAATTGTACTTGTTCCTACGCATTATGCATGCCAAAAGCACGAAAAGTAAATAAACGCAACAAAACATAACACAATAATAATTCCATTATAAGCAATTAACGAAGCACATGAGAGGTATTACTATAATAATTATCACCTAGGATACAGTTTAAACGGTATTAACATCAAAGGAGACAACAGGAGTCAAGGATCCTCACATTCTATTGTACACAAAAAATAGAAACCACGTTCTTTCAGCGGTTTGCTACCAACCTGTACACAGTCATAATCGAATGTAGACAGCATATGACACAGCTAACACAATAGACACTGCATGTGTACCTGGAGGGCAAGTACATACGAATGTACCCGACAGTCCTGGGACACGGAGATACACAGCGACTATTGTCAGTTGGAAAGATGGTCTAACTTGCTCGGTAAGTACCTTGAAGGGCACACCAAATCTCTACTTCTAATCAGAGGTACTTACTATCAGTACTGTTTGACATAGTGTACATGAGCTAGGGACTGAGTGAGGTGTATGAACCATCCAGGAGTATGCGCTAACCTGGGGCACTTACTAAACGATTTGCACTGACACTGCCATATACCTCAATGCTACTGTCTACATGATAACCACCAGTGACCAGCTACCAATGAGAGTTACCAGTCACCAAGGAAACTAGGAATAGCAGTAACAAAAGCACCCAATCTGTCACATTACTGTGTGTCTTGCCATCACTGGGGTAAATAATCAATAAATACTGGCTATTAAAACTTGACAACCAGCTATCAGCCACCAGCTACCCACCAACAGCTTCAGAGTTTCAGCTACCCACCAACAGCTACACACTGCCAGCTACTAGCTAGCATCTACCCCCTAACAGCTACCAGCTATTAAATGAGGTCCAAAGTACACCTCTCCACATAAAACTCATCATGAACTCGCATCCTGACAGCTGTAAACCACAGAGGATCATCAGCTGCACTAAACAGGTCAGCCCACAGTTAGGTACTTGTGACTACGTACAAGCCAAAGGTGGATGAAACATGGGAAACAAACCATATTCAATGATGCTTACAGCACGTTACAGCACATTACAACATTTGTAATAAATTTGTATGTGAAATAAATTTCAATAGCAGATGGCCAGACTTTGAGTCTGGTGTGGTGATAAGGACTGGTTACATCACATATTCGAAGTAATCAAGACTTATTGCACGAGAATGATCAAAGTGAGGACTCAACCCATACTTGAGATAATCCTTCTTCATTTCAACCTGTCTGAATGCTCTTGTAGCAAAAACAAGTGTCATAGGAAACTAATCATGTACACAAGGCACTCTTCACAATGAAATGCACAGGACATTAGGTCTGCAAACACACACACATGTAGATAGATGGCCACACTTAGATTTCTTATGTGTATTATTGGAATATTGTTGAAATACAAGCCAACAGGCACAGATGTAAGAGTCACTGTACCTACCAAAGTATGTACATCAGATCAGGGTAGGCTGGCCACATTGTTAACTGCTGGAATGTTCGTATTAGCAGGTTCACTGTACATAGCCTTCACTTTTAGGCCACAACTACACAATCATAGGAGTGAGATGTACGCAGTGCAGAATGGCCACAGTCATGGGGATAGAAACCCTCTTTGATCCATAGGGTGAAATGATACCCCAGGCGAGACTGTTCATGGAGGTTGCACATGTGCGTGGAGTGAGAGACACATACCCCTGTAATGTCCCCACTAAGGACAGAACTATATACCAACTATCACACAGTCATGCAAGTTGAGCTGTCACACCAAATTTGACCCCCCTCCCCTCCCAAAGCATCGTGGGGCCAAATGTGGTTGCTGTTTAGGCCCTCACAATCTGGTCCACTACGTACACTCATATTTCACATTCTTGCGTGTATGCACAGGAAAGCTTGGATAGGGTCAATTGAGTCTGGTGACATCGAAGTAAGCTCCACTTCATCAGAGATTAATGTTCCAAAAGGGGTTTGCTGATGTAAGTGTGTTCACTGAACTTATCCAGAAATTTGAGTCAAGTGGGCCCAAATGAGCTCTAATGCACGCACACAGATATGAATGAATGCGCCAGGTTGCTACCTCTGGAGCATTGAGTTGGACAAGTAGTTTGGTGACAGCACTTTCACACTCCATCCGATGTAGCTGCCTGCGCTGAGTATACGATCCAAAATGTCCTCCCGTTGCTGTTCGGTAAGCACTTTGGAGTCTGAACAGAGTGAAAAAAATACGACCAATGACAAAACAACAGCAGCACAATACATACTACCGTGTGTACACAGGGATCAGTTATGTTGAGAACTGCTCACCACATAGGATACGTACACAATGTCGAGGTGAAGGGGTCGGTAGCCCTTCTTGGAAAGTCGGTAGCTCTCCTTGGAAATTGTCCACAACATTGATATTCATGTCCCTCCCTACTTCCACAATACAGTACAACTTGCTTAGTAAGCACCCTGGTTAGTACATATGTACTTGTGTAAACGTATACACCTCTCACTCAGTCCCTAGCTCATGTGCACTGTGTCAACCAGTACTCATAGCAAGTACCTCTGATAAGAAGTGCAGATTTGGTGTGCATTTTTCAAGGTCTTTTCTAAGCACGTTTGACTGTATTCTGCCCTCTCCTGCCAATGTTCCCAATAGAAACCCTGTCCACTGCTACATACTGGTTAGATTCAGCTATCACTACTGTATACAAAGCTCATAACACTTTAGCTGTTTCTGAAGAAATGTCCTATGGCAGAAATGATTCTGTAAGTGGGATTCATCACGTACATACACACTACAGTGTTGCTAAATCACCTCACCACAACGAATACATACAGACATGCATAGTGGTGGATACATGCAGATATACACACGAGGTCCGAGAAAAAACAGGAAATACACAGATATGTAGATGGTGCAACAGTTGTCTCAAGTTCTGGAGTATGTACACATCAAGTGTTTACAAACCACTACATCAGAGAACTTGCATGTTGTCATGGAGACCCGAACATCTACCCAAGAGGCCAGAAAAAAACCTGTGGTCACACACATAAGAAGGTGCCACAGTTAGTTCAGGTGATTAGTATGTGTGTGTGATAGAATCCTACTGGTACGAGAGCAAGCTATGTGCTGAGTCTAGCAGGGATGACCGTATTGGGTCACAACACCAGTGGAGTGAGAAGGACACAGAAGGATGACATTCCTCCAGCGGAACACGACGTGACAACAGATGACTTGAAACCACAGCGCACCAGAACATACATTTGTAATCAGACTGGTGACTTTCCATTTTCAAGTCCAGCTGCGATAACACTTATCCAATAATATTGGTGGGCGCACACATAGGTATTCTGTTACACACGCAGGCCAGCCCAAAAACAAAACTCAGAATTTAAACTCCCAAAGATCCGTCCCAACCTAGTTACATGGATGAGTCGAGTGCTCACATTCTGTTTGCCAGGTCATCCAATTCCTCTTCGGAACCCACCACAACTTATACAAAGCAATAACTGAGTTCACGTGATATCTATCTGATCACTGATCACTGATCACTGATCACTGTCATGAATGAAGCATAAAGGGAATAACCGGATTTGTGATCACTGAGGTACCATTACTGATAGTTTGCCATGCAGTGGTGGACCATAACATCTCTTACACTCTTAGACTCTGTACAACTGTGCACTTCTGGTAGTTGAAGTGGTACACATGCTGACCTTGGAACTGGTCTAACTAAAACAACTGACCTTACAAATGGTCAGACGAGGGAACACATCTCCAAGACAACCACCTTACAACTTGGTTCGGACCAGGGGAACACCATACAACTTAGTCGGATCGGGGGGGGAAGGAACACATCTCCAAGACAACCACCTTACAACTTGGTTCGGACCAGGGGAACACCATACAACTTGGTCGGATTGGGGAGGGGGGGGGGGGGACACATCTCCAAGGCAACCACCTTACAACTTGGTTCGGACCAGGGGAACACCATACAACTTAGTCGGATCGGGGGGGAAGGAACACATCTCCAAGACAACCACCTTACAACTTGGTTCGGACCAGGGGAACACCATACAACTTGGTCGGATTGGGGAGGGGGGGGGGGACACATCTCCAAGGCAACCACCTTACAACTTGGTTCGGACCAGGGGAACACCATACAACTTGGTCGGATCGGGGGGGGAACACATCTCCAAGACAACCACCTTACAACTTGGTTCGGACCAGGGGAACACCATACAACTTGGTCGGATCGGGGGGGGAACACATCTCCAAGACAACCACCTTACAACTTGGTTCGGACCAGGGGAACACCATACAACTTGGTCGGATTGGGGGGGGGGACACATCTCCAAGGCAACCACCTTACAACTTGGTTTGGACCAGGGGAACACCATACAACTTGGTCGGATTGGGGGACACATCTCCAAGGCAACCACCTTACAACTTGGTTCGGACCAGGGGAACACCATACAACTTGGTCGGCCCAGGGGAACACACCTTCGAGACAACCACCTTACAAATGGTCGGACCAGGGGAACACACCTCAGTCTACAAAGACAACCGACCTTACAAACACACAGATTACTTCTACTACATACATAATAGAACACAAATATCTACCTTACAACTGGTCGGCCATATCATGCATGCTTCATGTCGCTATGTTAGATATCGTTTGCGTTTTCAATGGACAAAGAGATGATGTAAGAAGCAATGATACTATCAGAGTCTGTGCCAATTAGGACACCTTACACAAACATCATTCGCAGGCATTGAGTCCGTAAATGTACCTGCAACTTTCAAGGCCTCCAAATCCTCAATTCGACTTTTGGGACAAAAGGCACAACCATACACCATTGGACCTATAGATAATGACAAGATAAGTATAATAAAGAAATCGACTATCGTCCTTAAAAGTGTATTTTCGGTTTACCGAGCACGGGCCCTCGTCCGGCTTCATCTATCCCGAGACAACAACCCTCAGATTGACAGCTCTCGGGCACATCGCTGCAAATAATGCGATTTTCCAAAGGATTATTGACATAACTTTCCACGTCCATCTTAGTATCTATGTCCCTATCTACGCATTCGCACACGTCACTGGTTACAGGTCCTCCCCACAACACGGATTATTCGGTACACCCGCGCAACTGCATCCACATTGTTCTGCGCGTGCGCAGAAAATAATTTCGGATAAAAATTCATAACAATTCAATGGTCTTCAAATTAAAACAACTTCTAGCTCCTCTCCTCCCTTCAGTCTCTCAACATCTCTGTCTTTTCTTATGATAACATTCGGTAACTTTCGTATCTTGCGTATCTCATCACAGGAAATGTCAAGTTCATCACAAAATACCTCCAGAATGCGACTGTATGTCAGTGGACACACATCAACCTCTACGAAATCAGTCTCAATGTGATCAGCAATTCGCACTTTCACAGTTAACACATCCAAAGTGTTCGTTTTTAATGGCCTCACAGCTGATTCTGAGGCTGTTTTGTGAGTCTCTGTTCCTAACCGCACCGTGTCATCCATGCTAATCTCATTTTGCTTGTTTACTTCTACGAGGCTGCCTTTGTATGGGAAGGTTGGATTCTGTAGGTAATTTGGGACAATAGGTAGCATTTCATCTTTAGTCAACTGCGACAGGTTACCTGATGACGAGTAAACAAACAAACTCGATTATAGGCTGCAATTAGTACAACGGTGTCAGATAAATGCGATTGGATGCCCACACAACACAGGACAACAAACCTCCCAGGATTTCTACAACTGTATCATCTGTTGACACCTCCAGTGGGGTTTTGCCCTTGTCATTGGTTATGTTTGTGTCGGCTCCGTAGGATAGGAGCAACTTCACAAGTGAAGAATGTCCTCTCTTGCTTGCCCAATGGAGAGCCGTCCTACATGACAAGATATGCAGGCAGTAAGTGATACAATAAGTGAACAGCAGGTGTTCAGAGAGAGTGCCACATGTACACACACAGAATCAATGTTGCTGATAAAGAGGCGACATATTAGCTCATAATACAATTCCATTATCACTTCGCAATGTCCAATGAATACACTGAGGCTGCAGCGCATGTGTATAAAGAAGTACTAATGCTACTTCTATCGCATCAATACATCCAGATAACCCGTCTGCTTATCAGCCCTTGGGAAAAAGAGAAAATGGAACACAGTTTACACAGGAGATTCAGGAGAGCGATCTGGATATAGGATAAGTCGATACACAGTCTAATGGACTCGTACACAGCTGAAGAACTCTGCTTGGTGTGAACCACACACAGAATACTGTACCATAGATGGGTCCACACACACAGAACACCATAGAGTATTAACCACACACAGACCAAAATCCAGGTGGTCCACACACAGAAATCCGTACGTTGTGGACCACATACAGCAACCCCGTCCTGTACAGTGAGAACCACACAGAATACTGTACGGTGTGTACCACACACTGACCACTGTACAGTGTGGTTCACATTGCCGTGCTGCGTGAAAGCCAGTTGCAGTTGGGAAAGATTGCTTATCACCAAAACCACAAGTGTCTTCACACAGACTGGTGATGTAAGCACACCTATAAGGACTCATACTTGTAGGTACATAGAAGAGAAACATGATGGTCTACTGAAGCATACAAATATACTGGAAGTGTCATGTACCAATTGGTATCCCATCCATTCAACATGCACAAGTTGCTCACTTGGACCTAGTGAAGCAGAAACTGATAAGCCGCTTACTGTTACCTGACATGTTTCAAGGTTTTCATACAGCACACAAAATGTGTGACAAATGTACAGAGTATTGAAATACTACAATAGGTGTGGTTTTATTGACTTTGGTACATTTGAGATGGTCCCAACACACACATGCGTGCTCACACACACACACACACACACGCACACACACACATACACACACGTGCACACATGCAAACTAGTAGTAAAGATGGACAGATCAGCTAGCACACACGTGTAGTCAAGCAGAGATATGGAGGGTGTAACTGGTATGCAAGAGAGTAAAATGTTTTGGTTGGATGGGAGAATGGTAGACTCCAGCAGAGATAGAGCACAAACATGCACTCACTTGGAGCTAACATGTACAGCCAATGGACTCAACAAGCAGTGATCTTATTGGACATTATCTAGTTACACTATTGATACTTGAGTGTGCGACAATCATACCAGCAAATAGCACAGAATGGGGGCTCCCACTGTTTGGAGCAGTGAGGAGAACAGCAATCAATGATCCATATAATTGATTGACATTTCAATAATTCTTTAAGGCACGAGAGAAATTGAGAAGACAAAACAGATGAATATATGTAGCTGGGATGTGTTAAGGTTAAATGACTGCATCAATGCAGACAATAGGAATGGTGGCAAAACCAACATGTGGTCTGTCTGTGAAGGTCACTACACAAACTCTTTGGTCAACCGATCTACAAGTCACATGGTACCCATGATAAGCAGCTGAACTACCATTTAACGCCATCTTAGCTGGGGTGACCACATGGATACGAATGTCCTGCAGGTACCAGCGACACACAGGCAATGTCAAGGGTCCTCCTGTACTATCCCCAACATGCAGACTAATAACAATGTGACCTCTGATATGCAGCCATCCAGTTAAACCATAAGTTGACCATGTTGTCCACCATACACCATACCAACTACAAAGGAGCCACATGTATACGCATATGCTATCCATCAGCTTGGCTCATTGCTGATTTCCCTTAACAAGCAATATACACAAAACACTTACAAATCTTGTACTTGGCCATATTTCACAACATTACTCCCTCATTAGTACCAACAGCTAAGAGGGTCATTAAAACAATCAGTATAGCATATCTCACTAAACATTGAAATCAAACATAATAATATCAAGTTATCTGGAGTTCTCCACGTCATACAGAGTTTCCACAACAACTCCAGACCTCAAAGGTAAGATAACACAAGGATCGCGAGAGACACGCAAATAGATGACAAAGAACGAGAATGCAAATTTAAAGAGGTTAAGGAGCAAAGAACCACTCTGTCAACATTACTACCACTCCACCCACATGGCTCAATGGGGTGAACTCTGACACAGCACTGGAACGAAGGGTCGAATAGCTCAGACATATGTAGTTTGGTGGACACAGAAGTATATCTATTTTGATCGTGTGCGGTTAGGTCTACATTCTTGAACCACACCCCTATTCCTATGATACAGGGGTCAGACCTCAAAACCGCATAATCTCCATTGAAGAGGGTGGGCTGTCAAAACCGGTCAAGACTGGTTACCCTAGCAATGCCCAATGAACTATGACTTACAATGCAAACTATAACCCATGAACACTATAAGCCAACTGAACCAAGGCACCTGTACATATTCCTAGCAACACCTGTAAGTCAACACAGCATAACAGAGGCAATGAGATAAACTAATGGAGATATCAGTACAACTTCCACAATAATTACCCAACAACGGGGAATACAAACTCTCGCGTGAATATCATTACGGGAGGCACAAAGATTCAGCGGCATTCTCTACCCACCCAGAGTCCATTTATCATATTACCAGAGAAACCCCACCATAAGCACCAGGAAGTAAAAAGGCCGAACCAAATCGCTGTCGGGCATAATCAAAGGCTGTCTTTGATAGGCAAATATCAAAGCACGCTACCCTCTGGCTGTGATTGTACATTGTTGTCTGTGAAAGGCTGCCCACGGTTCTTCGCTGATAGGAACACAATACACTAACACAATGTGTTCACGCCCCCACACTATTAAGAGGACTATGAAACAATAAGTCATACAATGCTGTTATAACTGATAACTGCGAGTTTGCGAACATATACAGTAAACAGAGGTAAAATTATGGGATGACACACAAACACACATGCATGAAAACAAACACACACAGAGGTTACATGTACACTCATATACACAGGCAGATGCTCACACAAACAAACGATTTGGTAATTGATAATTATAAGACTCAACACTTGCACATACGTGTGTGGAGACCAATAGACCGCCATGTCAGGACACAACAACTATTTGGTGTGTCTGGGATTGGGGTCAACAGACTCACTTTTCTGTGCAAAGACACCACAATAGGCAATGTGAGACAAAAACCCACAGACAAAAAAGACCATTCTCATGCTATTACATCTCCACAGCAAGCAATAGTGAACATGCTTGATAAACGATACATGGCTATCAATGTAAACAAGTACAGGGTACGACTATGAATTTGGAAGAATGGCTTGAGTTAAGAAAGTGGCACTTAGAGGTTCTTGTAGCCTTAACAATACTCAATAGTGTGTAGAGGTCTGCGGTGAATGGCACACTCCAAGTGCATGCATGCGTGCACACATTATAACCTTATTCTTACATTACCACACACACGACATGAGTCTACAAACAGTACATGCTAACATGTACAAGTACGCAATTGAACACACGTGGACACACACAACAAACAATAAAAATACACAGGAGAACACCCACACACAACACATCCACATGCACACCCACCCACACACAATCACCCGCCCACCCACACACCCTACACATTCACACCCACCCACACCCACCCACACAAATACACACACAAACATGCACACACACAAACATGCACACACACACACACACACACACACACACACACACACACACACAGACACACACAGACACACACACACACACACACACACACACACACACACACACACACACAAACACACACACACACACACACACACACATGCACAAACACACACACACACACACATGCACAAACACACACACACACACACACACACACACACACACACACACACACACACACACATACAAACACACACACACACACACACACACACACACACACACACACATGCACAAACACACACACACACACACACACACACACACACACACACACACACACACACACATACACACACACACATACAAACACACACACACACACACACACACACACACACACACACACACACACACAGACAGACAGACAGACAAATACACACACGCAGACAAAGATCAAAGAATGACTGATAAATAGAAAACGAACATGGCGAAGAGAGCTCATTTCGACATCATAACCCAGCGTATAGATATCAATTTAGAATGCACGTGTTCGCATACCCATCATTTTTGCTCATGGAATCAAAATGGTGAGATTACCGCACGTTAGACGAAAATTTACGGTCTCCTCACCATCCGTTCACTCTGTTTTTCGAGTTCACTTGAATAGTCCCATTTTCGAGGAGTCTCTTGAGATTGTCATAGTCTCCTACACAAGCTGCTTCCCTCAAGATTTCGTTCGAATCTTCCATTTCCTTCAGGAAGTTGGCTGTACGGTCTGCGTGTTACGTATCACTGTAGACAAGGCTCTGACGTCATTCTATCACCGTCTACCATCACAGGAGTGATCTTTGGTATTTACGCGAATCTAATTATTATTACATATTAATACATTACAAGGCCAGATTTAGTAGAGGAGCGAGTTCGCCGTTCATCGGTCGCAGAGATGGAAAGCGAGCAGCTTTACGCCTCCAGCAGACGAAAGAGCAGGACGCCTTCACAAATCAAGCCATCCTCATGGCATTCCGTGGAATCTCCAGGTAGCAGAGATGTCAGTCCTTTCTCTCGAGACAGTAGCACTTCTTCACCGGCCTTAGAGAACCAAAAGACAGAAGGGCATACGGGTTTGACTGCGCAGCACCAAGAACGACACGAAACATATTCAACAGGCTCCGATTCCGGCAGCTCATCAATTCCAGTGAAGCATCGGACACAGGCCGTAAAGGGCGATGGTGAAGCGGTCACCGGTCAATACCCTCAATTCGACATTAAGAACACTTACGCAGAGGACACGCTCGGGATTATACCAATGCCTGTTGAAGTTGGGAGCCCTTCATCCTTACACAGTGATGAAGAAGATGAACAACAGACAAAGAGATTCAAACTGTCACAAGAAGACGACCAGCATTCACAGGGGACAACTTCGGAGTATAACAACACATTTAACTTGGGTAATCAGGCGGGAATGTTTGATGCAGGTGGTGATCGGAGAGACAGCATGATGAGAAAGGTAGGAAAAACAGGTGAGGGGAAGAGTGCACCTCGGACCGTGATACTGCCAATGCAGAGAGAAGCATTGGAACGGTTGTGGCAGGTAGGCATGAAGAGTACCAGTAGGAAACTTCGCACTCTCCAGGAGCAAGCACAGCAAGAGACAGGACTGCGGATGGATATCATACATGTAAGTGGCCAGCATTCTGCCTGGGAGGTTTAGGTCCAGTCTATTCCATAATGGATCGTGTTTACATTGCTAACAAGATTCTCACAACTGTAATGTTTATTGTTTACACTATTCTGGTCTAATTTTATAAGTAAACGGATGGTGACATTTAGTCTACAGTTCGTTGATATGCATATCATTTTCCAAAACCCTTGATTGGGAGATGGAATAATGTTTATTATAAATACGGTTTGACCCCACTCAATGTGGCATCCTTTATTTCTCTCCTGTGGCTGTTGTTGTTGGTCGTTTTGTACCACCTTCACCGAATCTTTGTTTATGTAGGCAGGGCCTTTGTAACGCGAATACATTTACTCACTTCTGCAAGGCTTGTAGACACGGAATTACTTGCCCTATCGATTGAAAGGGTAACCTTTGATGGATTGTTTGACCTCTGAAGAAATGATAGCCTTCACAATCAATAGCATTCATTGATGCACTAGGTGAAATTATTAAAGACGTAATCTTGACTGTTTTACATGTCCCATAGGTTTGCTGAGTGTGTGTCTACAGGCTCGCCTATGGGAAATTTTCTCTCCCAATTCCCATTTCAATCTGGTCTCGGGGTCAACCCTTTTAGTACTGTATATGTACCTACCACAATTATACAATTTAATTTAATGTGTTATGGCAATGGGAATGTAATGGGTAGATTGTGGGAAGCTTTTGTTTACGTGAATATTTTATGCACCACGATGCGTTGAGTTTTCATTTACAATTTTGAAGCTGTTTATCAACCACATACCATTGGTCTTCTAGGAAATTACTCATACTTCAACTATACATTGTGGTTACTATCAGTACATCCACAGTGAACCTTTCACTATGTCCAATTTGAAACAAAGATGCCTGTGTGGTAAACATATAGTCACTCAAGTACAGCCTGAGAGAGCTGTAGTGAGGGGCTCCGGTACAGGACTGTTTCTCTCTCACTTATGTGTGTACAACAGTCCCGTCGCTAAACAAACTACAAGTGCTACAAATTAACACATTTTCTTGTTGTTCCCACAGAATTGGATTCACAATCGCCGTAGGAAGAAAAATCAGGAAGAGTTGGTGAATCGAGCCTCGAAAGATAACCACACGGATGGCGGACTCGTTGCTGGAGACCATTCTGATGACAGTGATCTTGGTCATCAAGGTAGTGAGGCTCATCTGCCACCCGCGGTTACCCCAACGTCACAGCTAATGGTCATCAATCCGCAGCACATGGAAGGGGCGATGACGATCACATCCGGACCGACCTTCATCCCCAGTTTCACAGGACCAATGCCTGTCACTGTGCTCAACCCTGCCGGTATACACAATATCCCACCTGTTGTTACCATGGATACAATTCAGCGACCGTCCATCTCCGTCATCCAGAAACAAACACCAATGAAGCCTTTCTCAGAGATGTCTAGACTCCCATCTCCACAAACCATGCGAGGACAAGACATTAGACGTGATGTGCCAAGAACGTCATCATTGCGAAATGTTGCTAGTCAGACTGACCCCTTGGACACACGAGAAAGTATGTTCACAGGGACACATTACACACCTAAACACTGTACACAGTAAACAACAATACACAACACAACACTGTACACAGTAAACAACAATACACAACACAACACCGTACACAGTAAACAGTACTAATGTGTGTGTGCGCATGCGCATGTATGTGTGCGTACTATGTATAGACACTACTTGGGGGGGACACTTGGTTACTTCTGGTGATCAGTTAACAGCTTGTCTTGTTAACATTACCACTATCTTTTGTTCTCTGTGTATAGTAGATACTGGTTATGAACACTTTGCTTTGTGTGTGTGTGTGTGTGTGTGTGTGTGTGTGTGTGTTATGCATCTCATCCGTCTAGTTGTGTTCATTTGTGTGCGTGTATGTCTGTATTGTCATTGGCTTAAACAACTGAAAATAACTTCCTGGTCATAACCTTTCATGTATGTGATGATACATCACGTATTGTTAGAAGCCATCAGAGGTGTGGGACACAACATTGAAAGCTGTTTTACACTTTCCTGTGTGCAACTTGGTCAGCTAGAAGCCATACAAGGTTGGACTGTACACTGCTGAAAAGGAAAGTCAGCTTACCCTATGAGGTAGTCATGACCACCAATCTGACCCTTTCAAACTTGTGAGCTTTGATCTGTTGGTCATTGGCCCCATTGCAGGGTAGACAAAGGCCTGATGGAGACACAGTGCCTTGTATAAAATCAGTTCTATATGGTGTATCAATCCAGTATAAATTCCAATGCATTATGGACACAGTAGAACCTAGGTGCACTACACATCGGTAGTTTGGTGGTGGAGTTGTGGTATGGCTCCCCCTCCCTGCTGCTTCCAACAAAGTATCTGGTTCGTTGATTCCGTTCAATTCTGCACATTTCTTCAAGTTTTGTTTGCAAATGATGCTTGTGATGAATTTACAGACTGTTACATAAGCATATATTACACATGTGGCTGCATATGTATATGTATGTGTGTATATACATCTCATGTACATATGAATCTATGCATATGTACATGAGTCGCGTATGCATACATGTATACATGCATATGTGTGTATGTGTATCTTGTGTACATATATACACATATAAGTGTATGTGTATGGTTTCATATTTTCGTATATTACAGGCATTATGGATACTTCGAATTAATACACACAAATGTATGTGTACACATGTACACAAGCACATACATTTTCATGTGTGAGCATACGCGTATAGCCACACACATGCATTGTTGGACTCTGGTTATGTACATGCACCCTGGGGCACTTTATGCGTGTCTGTAAACTGATTTCTAATTGACTACTGATAATCCGCCATGCGATAATAGAATATAAATTGGGATTGAGAGCCTTCTCAACTTTCTTATCAAGCACAATTCAATCAACTTGTCAGCTTTGTGTGTTTGTTAGTGGATTTGTGCCAAACACTTGTCCGGTACACTAAGGACGCCCACTCACTGTATCTTGCCTGTATGTACAGGTATTCATGTACATGGGAGCCTTCATGCATAGGCTCATATCTTGTCTGTATGTACTTGTGGATCAGAATCTTCGGTCATGGACTCACTTGCATGCATTGTGGGTGCCACTTTGAATAGCCTATGGCTAACGGTTCCCCACGTTAAATAAGAATCCCTGATACCCTGATGTATCTTGTCTGTATGTACTTGTGGATGAGAGTCTTCGTAAATGGACTCACTTGTATGTATCTTGTCTTTATGTACATGTGGATCAAAATCCTCGTACATGGACTCATTGCATCTTGTCTGTACCTACAGGTATACTGGAGCCCTTCGTGGCTAAAGTCTGCTGCAGTAACAAGGAACTAACTTATGGAGATTTCATCGAAGTCGACGTACCTCTTCGCACCTACTCCACTTTACTTCACACGCTGTGCCAAGAACTCTGCATACACAAGAAGGCAATTGCCAGGATCCGCAAGCTCCCAGATGTTTGGGTGAGAGGTGATAACGACGTTCAAAGAATGAAAGACTTTGTAGAATTAGAAGTGATCCTACGGGAAGACATTCAATTTCGTTTCAATCGCACATAGCTAGTTTCCCGATCGTCGTGTTTGATGTTAATTTACTATGTCTTTTTATATGTAGCCCCGTTGCGGCTGCCACACGCAATGTTGGTGTACATAGTATAATGTGCTACATGGTATCAACTTGTTACCAACCAAGTTGGTGTGTTTATAAGTTTTTATGTTATTATAATTATAACTATTTATTACTGTGACACAGTGCACTTATAGATTATTTTATATGTATGAATTGGTGGTCTCATGTACATATTATTGTATGTGATGTGAAGGAAATTAGTGGAAGCTGTATATTACAGAAATATAAAATGGTGTATCGATGCATGTCCCCCTGTGATGGAAGTGGAGGAGGACTCTGTGAGAAGTTTTGTGTTTGAGTATTTATATATGCTGTTGGAGCAGTATTCTCTTGTACACATAGTAATACAATACCTACTGATACTGGTGCTCCCATACTGCGGTAGTGGTACGTATTCTGGTCTCATAATGGAGCTGCAGTACGTTCTATAACTTACATTCCCATACTGTTATTCTAGTGGGATTACCAGTAGGAGGAGACCGCGCCTCATTGGCGTGTACGATGATGGGGAGTATGACGTCACAACAACGCATATTGAAAAATTAAATGTCTGCGACGTCGTAATGGATGGCACGTCACACCAGTCGACCATCGGATGCTAAGTCAGTGCTGGAGAGAACCGAATGTAATCAAAACGACACTGCACTATGTTGGAAAGTCTCTTTGCGTATTGTTAACGTTTTAGTTTCCCAAATTCTGATATTCTCTGCCAAAGTTAGCATTCGCCGTTTTAATCATTAGTACAACTGTGCTATCCTAGGAGTCTAGCGTAAAAAGTAACATTGGCAGACACTTCATGCCGTAGTTTTTCTCAACCATCAGAATAACCTAATTGAGCATGGAAATAATTTACAAGACTGTACAAGCTACATGTGCTAGTCTGTCATTTATTTAGGAAGTTGACACAGATATCGAACACAATGTCACGATAATATTATTGGCTAATATTGAACATTAGAAGAGATGGCATTCATTGAAAATACATCTTACAAGTCAGTGAGTCACATGATACACACATGACAACAACACAATCACATTTTTAGTTTCTTAGACGGTTTTCTAATTCTGCTGCCTCTAATTCTAAGTGGTTGGGTTTTCGAAGACTTCTTCACTGAGACAATCCTTTTTACTTTCTTTGCTTCAGTTTTCAAACAATCATCCTCCTTGATGACATCACTTCCTTCTTCCGGTAAATCCTCTTGATCTGATGTTGAGCTGTCCGGGAGACGTTTCCTGGAAACTTTCACAGCAGACCCTTCGATTTCCACTCTGTTGGGAAGCTCGGGCAATGATTTGTACAGTGGGAGGGCCACTGAACTGTGTGTCTTGATGTGAACACATTGCACCTGTTTCCAACCACCTGGGAGGCGTGTTGCCAGATTGGACACTACTGCTTGGAGATTCTCATTCACTTGTTGGGGAGAAAAACTCTCTCGTGCGATGGAAACAGCTCTATAAGAAGTGCAGAGTCTACAGTGAAACTAAACGCCTCCCCATACATTTTGAGTGTGTACATTTAAACCGGTTTATGATAATTGGACAACAAACAATAAACCACACACCCGTATCAAGATAAACAATTTATCAAAACTGATATTGAAACTGCAAAAATGCAAAACAGTTAGTCAAAATATAGATGTAGACAGTCTCATCGAGGACTGGTTGTTTGGCTGTTAAATTCTATGTCGTAAAGTGCCAAACAGAGACACCAACAGATTAGGAACCTCAGTACTCATTACAGGCCTTTGAACCGAGGTTGTCTGTCACTGCGAGTTGCTTCAGTACAAAAGGTCCACAAACACATGCACGCACGCACACACACACACACACACACACACACACACACACGCACGCACACACGCACACACACACACACACACACACACACACACACACACACTGATTGGTACTTACACACACTGTCCCAGGCCCAAATATACATAAGTTGAACTGACAGCAAGTTCCAATTCTGTCTTCAAATTTTTCTTAGTAAGGTCAACCGGGAATGGGAATCTGCATATTAAAAAATCAGCCATGTGTGAATAATTAGGACAAGGAAGTCCACCTAAGGTAAAAATCTCAACAAAGCACTTTTCTCACAGTCAATCACATTTGTACGATGACAATTTTGTGTCTCTGGGTTTCGTGGTGAGTACACAGGAGCTGCACTGCATACATAGATAATGGTTCCAAGTATGCATATACGTACATGTGTCCTGCTCTCATGAAATGAGTGACATATTCAGTTGTGGGAGGACGCAAACTGAATTTTACTTGAATACTTTGGGGTTCTTGTAAAGCACAACAATCCCCAGTGGAGTGGTCTGCTGAGATAGTAATCTGAAATAGTAGCTGTGATCGTATTTCACTACATATTTTAACTGTGATCTCCAAAACCACTTGTGAATCTTATAATTTCACTTGTAAGTTTGCTGCAAATGGTGAACTGTAACAAATCAAAGACAAGATGCTCATTGAGTGAGCAGTAGAATGTACGTATCAGTCTTCTTCCTACGACCCACAACAAACTGGATCTCGGGGCAAACCATTTGATATAAGCAGGGCTTAGTAAGCCAAGACAATTACCTATACAAAAAACAAATGGCTAAACTCATTGCTTTGCTATGTGGAGAATTTGTTGTACAGGAGTTTGCTGTGAGGGAATTCAACTCTATGTAACATCCTCTTCCCACATATACTCTATATCCAACAAGGCAAACAGCCCGATCTAAACACATGAGAGTAATTGATTGGTGGCAGACTACGTAGCCTAGGTGTCTTGGTGTAATTGGCGAACTCTAACACAAATTCACACACTCAACACAAACACGGGAGCCAGGTCCATTACATGAACTAATATCTCACTCAGCACAGAAAGACCCAAATGGGGGCCACATATCAAAATAAAACCCGCAAGAACACGCTAATTAATCGATGCAAATGTGATTTGACCCCCATTAAGACTTGCGGGACGATACAACAACAAGTCTCCCACTTCGACTGACACCAAAACCTCACTTGGTGTATTGGTTGTCTGCATTAATGAATTGATCAAAAGAAAAAGAAAAATGCTTCTCATAACACAGACATGATCATATTCATAGTCATATTCACCACAACTGGTTGAAACCAGTTGTGGGATTATTTGCCTCATCGGCTCTCCCTGTGATGTTCAGTGCTGTTCGGCCCTTCATTCAATCAACTCAAAACAAAGCAACTCACCGTTTTCTGGAGTAAAATGTTTTCCCCAGCAACATCGGCAGGCGATGGTAAACACGTGCATCCGTGAGGAACAGACCATAGGAAGAACAGAGAGCGCGCCGCCTCTCAAACGTCTTGAACTCTGTCTTGAGCTTATCGATGGGAATGATCTACAAGTGAACATCACATCGAGGTGTCAAGACCCAGGCTCCAACTGGTTCTCAATTAAGTCATGTATCACCCCGGCTAATGATATTCATAGGCATGTTGTTTGTTTGGACCTCATATCTATGAAGTGTTGAGCATGCAAACTCCTCCCTTAAGCCCCCCTCCACAGTTCCATATCAACAAAGGCAAATAAGTAACACTACATAAATAATCACAACAATGAACTAAGGAAAACACGCAACACTCGAAGGTCACCAAAATAAACATGATAATTGAGGAAGGTGAGTGAGGACATAGTGCATGCATGAAGAATGTGGTGAGATTGTGACACTCTGGGTTGGTCTTCAGGTATTGTGACATTTTGAAATATCGGCCAGTGGGATACTGAGTGCTTCATCAATAGTGGGGTAGAGATGGTTCCATCCTCAGTGACATACTGATGGTTTCATCAATTGTGGGATACTGATGGCTTCATCAGTAGTGACATACTGATGGTTTCATCAATAATGACGTACTGATGTCGGATCACATAAGGTGATTGCATTGTGAAGGATGGCAAGTGATGGCATAAACAAACCATTCCTCAATATGACGGTACGTACATCACCACATCTGATGCACCTTGCAAAGCAACAATACCTGCATTGACCGCAGGAGAGTACACTACAGGGGACGCACGAGAGTGGAGAACCCTACTCCTGTTGCTAACAAAACTGATACACGCCAGTTGGTCTCTGGAAATGCTTGTGACACAAATTTGGGTTAGCACAGGAGACCTGCTCACCTTAAACACCACCCGTAAACAACAAACACCGCACCATTACAGAAACCCTATGTAGCAATTCACATAGAATAGTCTTAGCTATTGACTTCAGGCGATAAACTCGATTTGAGACAAATAAACCGGAAAGATGAAGCTTTCTTGAAGGCCTTGAGTCATAGAACACAATCTAGTATAATAACCATCAACTTGGATGATGGTGTGATGTGAGGGGAATCAAGACCCGGCAGATTGTGGGGTTCAGATCATAGAGGATGTGTGCAACGCACAACAGCAATGCCAACAACAACAACAACAACAACAACAACAACAACAGCAGCAGCAGTAGCACTGACTATTATTATATTATGTGAACATTTTTGTCCAGGCTTCTGTGCACATGCAGTGCTTCACTTGTCTGATGAGACTCTGCAAGCACATGCATAAGAGCCAAATCCATACACGTGGAGAAGAATCTAGCTAATGTGTAGGTGGTCTAACCGACAAGATCACTGTTATGTGTGATAGTCGGACTCAAGTACGTCAATGCTTGTAACAGTAGTACCAAGGAATGGAGTCATCTCGCTGGAAAGACAGACAGCTCAAGACTATCCCATAGAACAGTGTTGTCCAACACATGGCCTGTGGGTCAGAGTCCGGCCCTCCAAAGGTTTCTATCCAGCCCGCTATGGCATAGAAGGTGTTAATCGAGGATTTTGTACATGCATACACACATGTATTGTACAGGTACGCATATGTACATAAACACATGTCAATATATTACGCATTTTATGAGTACTTTGGAAAGTAGTCCTTGGGTTGAAGGCAAACTGGTAACCATGATACACGTATACTGCTCACCTCTTTATAGGTACATACACACACCTACATACATGTACTACGCAGATGTATTCTCAGCATGACATCACCCCTTTGCACATACACCACAAACTTGCAACAAGAACAGCCAGACCAGAAAACCGTAAACTGAAGCCAGTAGCATGGAACTGTAGTGTCAGGGAAGCCATAATCCACTTCTATGTACATCTCTCCCTCCATCATCAGATGCCTGTGAAACCAGAAGTTCACGATAGTCTAACAGTGTAAAGATAACCAATTACTCCACTAATGACAGGAATTGATGATATCTCTTGAATTTGGAAATATATATGACATTTAGTCTGGGCATGCCCACAAACCCTGCCCATAATTCACAGATACGGCACAATATCCAAACTAGCAAACATAGTATGTACAGTACGTATGTGCATACAATGGAGAGCCACCAAACCCGCTTGATAACCACAGTCCGTACCCCTGAGAAAAAAAGCCGAGGCATGTTTGTGCACACACACTTGCATGGGCACACACAATACAATGATGACTCAGTGACAAAGTACGGAGTTAATGTAGTATAACCTTCGTACAGAGGTCAGCACCAACTGTCAAGGTGCATAGGCCGCCCTCACATACACAACACCTCAAACATACAACACACCCTAAGCATATATATACATTGCATACAGCCTCATGTTGCCGAGAGCTTGGTGCACCGTGATTTTTCACTGATAATATCATCCTATTACATATACTGTATATAATACGTATATATTATAATAATGAATACTTGCTACATCACAAGTCTCATGTATGTATGAAGGAATGTACAAGCAAGCACAGGTGGGGAGAGGGGATATGCAGCATACAAGCACACGAGGGCACAGAACACACACAAGAACACAAAGGTATATTACATGTATATAAGCACATGCAGGCATAGTGAACACACATACAAGCATATATATGTAGACACAGGTGAATACATATGTGTATACAGGCACAATATACATGTATACAAGCACATATAGGCACAGGACACATGTATACAAGCACATATAGGCACAATGCACATGTATACAAGCACATATAGGTACAGGGCACATAAAAACAAGTGCATACAGGCACAGGATATGCGTGTACAAGCACCTGAAGGTGTGTAGGATTGATACAGTCTGCTACAGTATCCCTACATCTGCATGACCAGGCCGCATGGGTAGACAGACTGTAACGTGATCCACCACACTTGATGGTGTTCCACCAGGCTCACAGTACAGGTATGAGGTCATACAGTCAATCCCACTGCACTGTGGAGCGCGGAGAGACGCTAGCCTCCTCTGGATGTACATATACTAACATTTGGGTGCAATTTAGAACGCAGACCCTGTAAAAGCGAAGCAATGTTGACTACATTCACATGAATGGGATAACGTCTGGTTGTTTCGTCAGATATGGTAAGTTTATTACAAAAAAACAGCAAAGAAACAATCAGTAAACAAATTAATGTATACGACAAAAACAGTTGTAGTACACAAACAGGCTCAGTTGCCATAACAGTAAATATTGCTCTATCACATGTACATACATGCTATATGCATGTGAAATGTGCAATAACATACATAAAATCATGTACTTATGTATGTATGCCTATTTTTCTATACGTAGCATACACACGTTCCCGAATGGCGAGCAGTCATGGAGAACCATACAGGTGATGTTGTGCAATGCATGTTTTATCATGTAATAGTCACGGTAACTGAGTAAATCCAGTAGAGGTGCGCTGATACCAGAATTTACCGATATTCCAAGCATCGATGAAATAAGACTGATGTAGTACGATAACGACCTGATAGGCTAAAAGTCCAGCCAATACTCTGCTCAGCAGAGATTGACAACTCAGAACATTGCCCAGTGCTACTGATGAGGAGTGGTATTCTCTGAAAAGGCCTTATAACACATTGGCAAAGAAATGGATACGACCGATTCTGGTCAAAAATTCTCTATTAGGACCGATGTAGGCCAGCAACACTAGCCAGCCCCATATTTTGTACACTATGTTGGTAGCACAGAAGTTGGTGGATTCACTCCCACAAGAGAACACGAATACTGCCCCGACTACAAATATTGAAATCAAAATCTCAATTCAGTGAGTTCTTTCAAAATGACCCGTCATGAGCTATCTTGTCTGGACATTCTCATAACGTAGGGAACTCAAATGACCCACACATGACAGTACATTGAATATGTGCATGGGAAAATCACTATTGGCTGTACATATCGGCAACAGTACAACCAATACCGATATGAGAGAGTATGGGCCAATAAGCCAATAACCGATGGGTTGATACCATATCGGTGCAACCCTGGCACCCGGTGGTAGATCGTTGCGAAGTTCCCACATGTACACACAATCGTAGGATATAAGCGTCTTCAATAGCATTCCCTGCCTGCCGATCAATGACATGCAACTTTAAATATGCCTTCAACAATGACCAGCATAAGAGAGGGCTTACCAACAAGAATCACCTGTAGATGAACACAATGCCCTCAATAACATCACCTTGTCAATGAAAGTGACCTCATGGAGAGATAAGAGATCCTTCACAGTTTTCTTGCTGTCTTTGGTAATCAGACATATTCCAGTCTCTTCGGGTGTATGGAAGGCATGTGGGATAGGTCTGTAAGGTGGGGGCGAGAGAGGATAATAACTGTTTTAGAATTAGGAGAGACATGAGATCACATAGGATTCAAAGACTCTTCTTCGAATGCCCTTCAACAGAAGTCACATATAAACGAAGTCAGGTGGTTGAAATCATTGAACAAACAGAGATTAGCTGATGTCAGGGGGTCTAGATAAATGGTCCAACTCACAGCTGTAGTGATGTGATTGAACTACCAAAGGAAGTATTAGTGACTTCTGAAGGGATGGGATGCATGCAAGTATGCAAACTGCTGCTCACTACACAGACAGACAGACACCTCAACATTCAGTGACACCTATTGATATGTGTACCGAATGACTTCCTCAAACAAATTAAGGCTTAGTGTGAACTAACCAGGGGTGTGCACTAACCAGTAGTGTGTACCAACCAGGTGTGTGTATTATCCAGGAGTGTGTACTAACCAGGAGTGTGTACCAACCAGGAGTGTGTATTATCCAGGAGTGTATACTAACCAGGAGTGTGTACCAACCAGGAGTGTGTATTAACCAGGAGTGTGTACTAACCAGGAGTGTGCACTAACCAGGAGTGTGCACTAACCAGGAGTGTGTACCAACCAGGAGTGTGTACCAACCAGGAGTGTGTATTAACCAGGAGTGTACACTAACCAGTAGCGTGTACCAACCAGGAGTGTGTATTAACCAGGAGTGTGTACTAACCAGGAGTGTGTACTAACCAGGAGTGTGTACAAACCAGGAGTGTGTACTGACCAGGAGTGTGTACTAACCAGGAGTGTGTACTAACCAGGAGTGTATGCTAACCAGGAGTGTGTACTAATCGGTAGTGTGTACTAACCAGGAGTGTGTACTAATCAGGAGTGTGTACTAACCAGGAGTGTGTACTAACCAGGAGTGTGTACTGACCAGGAGTGTGTACTAACCAGGAGTGTGTACTAATCAGTAGTGTGTACTATCCAGGAGTGTGTATTAACCAGGAGTGTGTGCTAACCAGGAGTATGTAGTAACCAGGAGTGTGTACTAACTAGGAGTGTGTACTAATCAGTAGTGTGTACTAACCAGGAGCGTGTACTAACAAGTAGTGTGTACTAACTAGGAGTGTGTACCAACAAAGAGTGTGTACCACTGAGTGCAAAGCACACAGCACACATGAATACAGTACAATGTAGAGTGACATTCATAAGTCAAAGTTTGAGGTTGTTGACAGCAGACCAACGTCTGGGATGATTGTTAGATGTCAAAAATCATTGGGTCTAATTAGGGACGCTACAGGAAATGGCATCAGTTTTACCATTCTAGTGCTTCAGTCCAGTCGCCCATGATGGGATGAGGAGAAGAACACTGTCAAATTAATGAAAATGCCTTACTAGTAACATCTGTCGCTGACCTAGTCCAAGGGCCGTAAGGTATTATATCCACATGTATAATTCCCAACGCAAACTGAACCACATGGGAGGTGTAGACACACAACTGCACACAGTGCTGTATCCACACATGCGGGTTCTTATGTAGAGTAAACCACACACGCACATGCACACACACACACACACACCACACACACACACACACACACACACACACACAGTGAGACACGCATAAACAAACATGCATACACACACATTCAGACAGTGTGTCGATCTGCAAGTGACAGATGACATATTGTGGTTGAGGATTTTATGTTCACACACACAACACACACACACAACACACACACACACACACACACGTGTGTACATACACACACAGAGAGAAGATACACACACGTGCGCATGCAGACACTAGGCAATTAAATGTTTACTGACTGCTCGTTAAGGCCATCTGCATATACAATAGAAACAAGGTGTCTTGTCACTACAACATGGATTGTTGGAATAAAACAAAAGATAAATTGTTGACCTGATCCATTTACGTATGCACTCAATTTGATCAATTTACTCCATTACATATATGTTCGCCCAAGGAGTAAGTCACATGACCAGAAGTGTCTTGGCGGGAAGCCCAAACCCTATTTAGCTGAAGACGACCCACAGGGTTGAAACATCCCATTGAAGAACTCTCTTCACCAGACTGTGTTTCTAAACGCTCCTGAATCTGAACGGATTTTCCCAACAACAGTTGAAAACACTGCGGTCTGAGATCCCTGTTGGATTGCACATACAGTGAAAACTCATTAATCTGCCGCAATTTGTTTTCAAAGAATGTGATGGATCAACGAGTTTGGCAATATAATGTAAAAGTACCAATGAACTGGATGTTCATTGGTACTTTTACATTATATTGGTACAGTGGAGCACTCTTGTAATAAACTCCTCCATACAAAAATTTCTTGATACCGTATGGACGGAAAGTTTCGCGGGGTAAAACTTTCGCGAATACCTGTTTCTTCACGAAATTCGTGAAACTTTTAGTCCGCGAAGCTTTCCTGCTATACGGTATAACAAAGCAATGATCTCAACCATGTGCTACAGTATCTCATAGGAAATTGTCCTGATATAACAAACTCCTGCTTATAACAAACAGATTGCCCCGGAATTTCTGGTTTGTTATATGAGTGTTCAATGGTACTGGGAAATTGTGGCGGATTAACAAGAACTCACTGTATGTATGGATGTACCTAAAACATTGGTAGCAGTATGAAGGTAACTCCAAACAGAACACAATATGTGATCACCCCAAATATACATGAATACACATATATACAAATAAACATACGTACACGTATGTACATGTGAAGATTGTATTATAAAATAGGTGAATATAGTTGCTACACAATATCCCAGCTTACATATCAATGCATGTGTACACATACAGTATAGTTCAAAAAAACGAACAGTCATCTCCTTTACCTTTTGTCAGATAACAGTTAACCGTTACCGTTATCCGTTAACCGTTACCAGTAGTTTTCTCATTACGTAATCATTAAAACGTAACGATGTTACCAAATGATAGCTGCGAATTGCATAACTCACGAACGATCCATTGAAGAGTCAGTCGACTAGATCCAGGAAGACGGAGAGATGCTCCCATGTCTTTTGTACTTTTGAATTGTTGACAAAATAGTCGCCTTCGATACTTTAAGTCCTTCTTCAACGATTAAGAATTTATAACGTACCATTGATGGTTATCCGTTAATGGTTATTGGTTAACGGTTACCAGAAATCAGTTAACTTTTAACCGAAAAGTGTTAACAGTTATTGGACTAACAGGTAACTTTATCCGGTAAGGTTTAGGTTTTTTTGAACTGTACAGTAGTATGCACATACACACTTCAGTACATATACGTATATTATTACACACACACACACACACACACACACACACACACACACACACACACACACATACACACGCATGCACACACACGCACACACACAGACATGCATGCATGCACGCATGCACACACACACACACAATAATAATTACCTGTGTGTTGACGTAAACACGTACGTACGTACACACATACACGTACACTAATACGTACGTAAATGCACATACATAGGTGTACACACATACAAATATACATACAAAACAGGACTGTTGTGTAATAACTGCAAATAAAACATACGTAATTGCCTGCAAACATACATGCGCCTGGTTGACCACTGACTGACACAAGGCGGAGAATATGACAATTTGGCCATGTGCAAACTACAGAAGGGGATGTCTCATATACACACATTAATGTATGACACCGTCCACTACACGTGTTGTGAGGTGCTGGTATTGTTTTCACCCAATGGCATCTTTGACAAAATCAAAGCCACAGAGACTACAAAATACAGTGCAAAAACTGAATTTACCTATAACCACTGACTGCTGATGGAGGCAGTGCTTATGTGGTGTGAACAGATTATCACAAACCTCAAGAATGAGCCAAAATATACACAGACGGGGATATTGAGTACCTTTCGTAAGTACCCTGGTTAGTACATATACCTGGTTAGTACACACTCCTGGTTAGTACACACTACTGGTTAGTACATATACCTGGTTAGTACACACTCCTGGTTAGTACATACTCCCGGTTAGTACACACTTCCAGTTAGTATACACTCCTGGTTAGTACACACTCCGGTTAGTACATACTCCTGGTTAGTATACACTCCTAGTTAGTACACACTCCGGTTAGTACATACTCCTGGTTAGTACATACTCCTGGTTAGTACACACTCCTGGGTAGTACACCCTCCTGGTTAGTATATACTCCTGGTTAGTACATACTCATGGTTAATACACACTCCTGGTTGATACATACACTCCATTCAGTCCCTAGCTCGTGTACACTATGTCAAACAGTACTGATAGTAAGTACCTCTGATAAGAAGTACAGATTTGGTGTACCTTTCAAGATACTTACTAACCAACAAAGTTGAACTGTACTTCTTATCAGAGGTACTTGCTATCAGTACTTGGTTAGGATAGTTTACACAAGTTAGGGACTAATTAGAGTGTACATACATATGTATTTAAGAAGTACGTATGTACCAACCAGGGTAAATACTAAGCAAGTTGTATTGGATTGATGCAGTATTCAATTTCATTACACGACCACGAAATGGACAGTAAAGGTCACAGTGAAATATTTAATTGCCTTGAGGAACTATCAGTGTGACCTGAAGCATCACAAATGCCAATTTTACGTCACTGGAACAAAGGTATGCACATTGAAAGGACTTCGTTACAGAATGGAAGTACAGGCTGGCTAAAGGCCTCCCCAGGATAAATAAGCTTTCCTATCCTATCCTATCCTAGAGACACCTGTGTATAACGGTCACTGTATTGTCAGGCCACCTCTCTATAACAGCCAGGTTACTGAGTCCCAAAGGCTCTATATCGTACAATTTAACCTGTGTATATAGGCCACCTCTCCATAACAGCCACTTTTCAGGTCTCAGGAGTAACTGCTACAGAAAGGTTCCTGCATCATCCTCACTCTACTACTCAGGAACCACCAATGCAGTACACGGTGGAATTTCCATAGTCAGACACCTCAATAGTCCAACAAGTGACCCAATTCCAATATACCTCAGTCACTGTAAACTATACCATAAAAACTCTATAATCTGACATATACGTACGTATGTTCACCTGAAGAGAAACGGGCTATTAAGGTTCCACTGTACAAATACATATGTATTTATGTACTAGTACACTGAGACAAACAGCTGATTGTGCGGCTTGCTGGCACAAGACACAATTCTTCCAAATTACACATCAAACAATCACAGTGACGTGAGCGAATCTGATAACATGTGAATATAAAATCCACTGCACACACACAACCACTTATTCTTCTGCTTCAAAACAAATATATTTTGCCTCTGCTATTGGTAAGGATTGGGACTACACTGCTAGCTATATATATTACAATACGTGTTACATCACTCATAATGTGAATGGTATAATGCACACATTTGCTGTCTTCCAAGCAGCAGGTACCGATATAGAGCGACAAACAAACCACACTACCACTAGTTGTTCGTTACTAACATTCTCAACGGTCTTTTTGAAGCCTGCGGGATCTTCTTCAAAGAGATAATTAGCCATAACAAACCATTGTCCGATATCAGAGGTAGTCTTTTCTTCGTCGTTTTCTTTTGCTCGTAATGATGCAAAGCTGCAACAGCCTTAAAAACCTAACAGACGAGTTTGGAAAATATAGAAAGAGCTCTTGACGAGTTATGTGACATTTCACACAAAGTACCTGTTCTTCCAGAATGAGGGAAGACATTTTGCTAGAACACGTGCAGCACTGATCGAGTCCCGTTCCAATTTGCAGTTTTCAAATCTGAACTGGAATAGAAGGCACGCACGCGAACTAATAATTATTATTCATGTCCTGAAAGTGGTGGGCATACATACGTACGTACACGTATATACTACAATCTCACATCAAGACCCAGGTTACAGTGGTACCTGAGGAGAGGGGGTATTAACATGCATTGAGTGTGTGCTTGGTGAACAGCTGCAAATCTATACTCCTACCACAATGTAGCCAACAGCTAGTAAAACACAACTGTATCTGATCAGTGATTGGTTAGCAAAACAATGAACAGCTTGTGTTTGACATCTTCATGCTTCATAACCCAAGTCAAGCGGCCAAACTGTATACAACGTCTTAACAATTATTATGGCTTTCCAACAAGTAGATTGCGGGATAAAGCTGTGTTAATGAGCCACTGGAGGAATTGTGAAGCAAGGTACATCTATAAGATGCTTCCTCTTCCCAACAGACACTTGCAAATCAGTCAACGATACTAATTCAGACATACATTTGTGTGTGCACCGCATTGAGCTGTACCAAATACCACAGTTAACTAACAACATACAATAAACATCAGCATTGGCTATTTGGCCCTATATGGGCAATATGGCACGGACACTGCCTGCTAACAGCCTACAGTACACCCATATATCATATTATGTACATATTCATACATACATAACATATGGGCAATATTGCACGGACACTACCTAACAGCCTACAGTACACGCACATACGTATATCATATTATATACATATGCATACCTACATAACATATGGGCAATATTGCACAAACACTGCCTGCTAACAGCCTACAGTACGCCCATACATATACATACATACATATGTGAAGCATCAAAACGGTGAGCACATAACCCATGTATTATCAAATGTTCACAATTCATTAGCAAATAGAATGCAGAAATGGATGTTATTCTTATACAACCACGTACATATAAGCTGATAATCCACACGACTGATAAGAATAAACAAGAAAAGTCATTACGAGTATCATAAACAAAATTTTATGCTACTACACACAATATCTAAAATGGCCATAGAGCTTAATAGAAATACTCTAGAACATTCACATAATCGAACAACCTTGACTGGAGTCCTGCTGGTCGTAGCTATCATCCACAACCACGGGGTCTTCAACGACATTCTCACTGAATCCACTGTCCTTATTGTCTTCACCATCAAGTGTTTCCATACTTGTGGTCTTCTGGTTGTCAGATTGTACTTCCTCCTCGCTCTCTGTCTCCCAACTATCTGAAGAATCATCATCATCATCCTCTTCATCAGAATAATCATCATCACCATAAAAATCCACGGGATATGTGTACTCGCTCCCATATGGGTCATGACTTTCCTCGTCACTCATGAGCTGGGACAAGTTGACCTCATTCCCATCCGTGCTGTTCACCTCGCCCTCCAGAGCACGCACGCGAGCACTGAGTGTTCTGAGAAGTTGAGAGATGTGCCGTTCGAAAGGTTCGGCTGTCTCGTCATCAGAGAAATCTACATCTGACTCGGAACTGACTTCGGAGTCGGTTTCATCCGGAGGAGATTCCTGGCCGGTGCGTCTAGTGTTGAAAGACGGACACTTACCACACTTCATCCCAATGATGTGATAGCGGACCTTTGAAACTTCGTGACAGTCGTTGCACAAGACCTGCATACACACAAACCCAACACTCTAGCAAACTGACACAGGAGCAGTAAGACATGACACAAGTGCTGAATTCCTGCAGATCAATACTTACAGCAGCCGTGTCAGTCTTACTACTCCAATGCCAACACTAAATCTAACCCGATCCATAAGTTTCTGCACTCTCCGTCTTCCTATGTACGTATGCAGGTGTTATGGAAGGTAGTTTTCTGCTAAATGTTTATTCGCACCAATGAAA
>OZ026556.1:4490000-4550000 GCA_964020155.1 Chondrilla cf. caribensis | reverse complement strand
AGAAGGATCATGTGGTATGTTCGAATCATGCACCTGATGGCAATACAGTCACTTGTTGGTGTAGGTAATAAAACAGTCACTAGCTGATCATGATAGCACAGTAGTCACTAGCTGATCCTGATAGTACAGTAGTCACTAGCTGATCCTGATAGTACAGTAGTCACTAGCTGATCCTGATAGTACAGTAGTCACTAGCTGATCCTGATAGTACAGTAGTCACTAGCTGATCCTGATAGTACAGTAGTCACTAGCTGATCCTGATAGTACAGTAGTAGCACAGTAATAAACTGATCCTGATAGTACAGTAGTAGCACAGTAATAAACTGATCCTGATAGTACAGTAGTCACTAGCTGATCCTGATAGTACAGTAGTCACTAGCTGATCCTGATAGTACAGTAGTCACTAGCTGATCCTGATAGTACAGTAGTAGCACAGTAATAAACTGATCCTGATGTTACTTTGGAAATCCAATGGTCAACAGAAATGGTACAACACTGTGAGACCTGAAACTCTTGAACAGCAATGATGTGTCCAGATACAAAGACTGTCAGATACAGGAATTGTGGTGGATTAACGAGTATTCACTGTACCTACATGCATTCAGCATCTCCAAAGTTTTTCAAACACATTCTCTTCAGCATAATACGTATGTATTACCAACAGTTGTAGACATTATGTCATATCAATTATAGACAGGCAATGTGTTGCTTCAGTTAGTGAAAACAATGTTATAGTATTGTATGTATGAGTGTGTTTCATGCTTGCTCTTTCAGCCAGTGCTGTTTGTAACAGTACTTGTATGCTGGAGGCGGGCTGCTTTGGACCAGACAGGGCAGATCTGTGTGGAGGGACTTGTAGGAATGATGCCATTGTTAACACCTGTGTGATTATGATGGTCACAGAAGGTGTGTTCTCTGTGTATGTGTGTGTATTGTGTATGTGTGTATGTATGCATGTGTGTGTATGTGTAAGCATGGTGTATATGTGTTTGTATGTGTGTACATACGTATGTGTGTGTGTGTGTGCAGTGTGCATGTGTTCATAGGTGCAAATATGTATAATGAGTTCATGTGTGGTGTACATGTATGTGGTATGTGTGGTGCGCATATACATGCGTTGTACAGACAAGTTATGATACTGGATATAAATCCAGCTAGACACATGCTTGTATGTACGTATGTCTCTCCATGTTCGCTCATCATAAATGTTATTTTGTGGAAGAGTACAATATACAGTGCTGTAGGTACATATGTGTTTTAACCAATTGCATTTGCATGTGTGAGGTGGAGTACCATCACATCATCCACTTATGATTCATTCTCAGCTCCTGAACCTATGGAGTGCGTCCTCTGGCCTCCTTCCGGACAGATTCTTGGACTCTGGATAGCCATCTTTGTCCTCGTAGGTGTCCTGGTGGCCACTGTCCTTGCAGTCCTCATTGTGCTCTTCGTCTGCTGCTGTAAGAAGTGCAAATGTGGTGGTTCAGAAGACAAGTTCAGTGTAAGTACTGTTCAATTGATATCATGCAAGTGATTTATAATGTATGGTAAACACATTTGATAGTAAAATTATAGTATTTACTAGTAACAATTCCTTTTCACTCACTCACATCCACACTATTGTGTATCATGTATATGAACACATACAAACACACACGCACGCACACACACACACACACACACACACACACGTACGCATGCACACACACACACATACACACACACACACACACACACACACACACACACACACACACGTACGCATGCATACACACACACACACACACACACACACACACACACACACACACACACACATGCACATACACACTCAATCCAGACAGTAATAATCACACAACTTGTCATTCATCACAGATTATGGGATTCAGCAATCCTTCGAGCTCTGAACTTGATGGGGCTGTGGCATTCACTGCCAGCCAAGACAAATCTTCTGAGGGTGCAGTTGTTCTGCGAAACAGCTCCACTTTTGATCAGTTCTCTTTCTCCGACAACCAAGGGAATGCAGTACCAAAGCAGACGCAGAAGAGCATAAGGTTCTCACTCGTTGAATCCGGGCCACCAGTGAATACTTATGCCATAAATGAAGAGGAGAACCAGCTGGAGAAAACAGAAGAAATTAAAAGTCTCCCCTCTTCAATCCTGAAGAAAGGCACTAAGGATGACCCACATTCCGAGGTTGAGAAATCTGACGTGACCTTGGATGACCCCAATGCTGACAAGGATGGTTGGCAAGCAACTAAGATGACTGAGGATGTGGATGGTGTGAGAGATGAGAAGGTCACGATGAAAGTTAAGGAAGAAAGACGACCAAGGAAGTCCTCTTCAAACGCGAAGAAAAAACGTGAAGACCAGCCACCTGATGGAAGAAAGGGAACAGCAAAAGTGAAGCAGGACGAAACCGACAAGATGAAAGAAGAAGAAACCAGCGTTGGTCTTCAATCTCAAGTCCCTGATACTGGCATGCAAGAGGTATACGATGAGAAAGAGAAGCTCTTGCCATCTCTTGACAGTGCTCCACAGAAAGAGTTGCTTCGTAGTCCTAGCAATGTGAGTGAGGGTGGGTTGACTGCCAGTGCACCCACTCTGGACCTCTCTGCTCCCATGAGCTCTGAGACACCACAGCAAGAAGGTAAGCCCACATGCAAATGCAAGGAACTGTTAGAATCTGTGCTGTGAACTAGTATTAGCTTCACTTCGGTGTAGTGGATCTGTGTTTATAACTGTATCTGTGTGTGTGTGTGTGTGTGTGTGTGTGTGTGTGTGTGTGTGTGTGTTTACATGTTTGTGTGTGTGGTGAAAGTGAATCCTACAACTCATACTTTGAGTTATCCTCACATATCCATATTTTGCTGTCATTCCTACTTCTGGCATTCAAACCACAGAGGAGAACCAGGAGAGCAAGGAGACCCAGGAGATCCCTCTAAACTTCCCCTCAAGTCAAATAAAGAGAACAAAGGAACTTGGAACTGCATCATTTGGCACTGTGAGTAGTAAACTATCTGAGTCCTCATCCATATGGGCTTTACTGAGGCATTTGTATTTACAAATGTATGCTCAAGCAAAGCTGTTATCTTCTATTTCTACAGGTGTACATTGCTGAAGCCAAGGGCCTGAAGAGTGGTGAACAAAAGTCATCTGTGGTTGCGAAGGTGCGATTACCCGAACCTTGGCCTTGTTTATGGGTCCTTAACATACTGTACAGTACCTTTGGTGAACATGAATAAGTGGATCAGTCTGTATTAACTCATCTTTGAGTGGTAAAACCTTTAACTTTTGGGAGTATTTAAAACTCTTTGCATTTTTTCTCCATTTCCACGATATTTCAACCCTGGAGGTTGTCTTCAGTCTATCAGTCTTCTTTCAAATGTATTGTTTGGAGCATTATGTTAGGATCATGTTGTGGAATCCACCATCACTGTACATTGCACACATTCAACAGCAATGATGCCATAGATACTTGTTGGTACAGTGAATTCTCGTTAATCCGCCACTGCTTTAACCGCCAAACCTTTTTGTCCACCACAATTTCCCAGCACAAATATAATGTACAAGTACCAATGAATATCCAGTTAATCTGCCAAACTCGTTAATCCACCATAAAATGAATTGGGGCAGATTAACGAGTATTCACTGTATCTTGTGTGTAACCTATGGCGCCCACAACACAGTGTCGTTTTGCTGAGACCTCTCTTTCATTTCTTTCTCATAGGTCTTGAAGGCAACTGCCTCCAGGAAGGAAAGAGATAATTTCTTAAAGCCTGTAGCCGGGATGAAGTGAGTCATGTTCTCACACGTGCATGTCTGTAAACACACATAACACACACACACACACACACACACACACACACACACACACACACACACACACACACACACGCACACACACACAAGCACACACACACGTACACTCAACACACACACACACACACACACACACACACACACACACACACACACACACACACACACATGCACGCACACAAGCACGCACACACGTACACTCAACACACACACACACACACACACACAAGCACACACACACGTACACTCAACACACACACACACACACACACACACACACACACACACACACACACACACACACACACACAAACACGTACACTCAACACACACACACACACACACACACACACACACACACACACACACACACACACACACACATGCACGTACACTCAACACACACACACACACACACACACACACACACACACACACACACACACACACAAACACTCACAACATGCACCCTTTCATGAGTATACTATGATCATACAGTGTAACATACTGTATTGCAGGTCCATGAAACATGACAACATAGTAGGCTTAGTAGGAGTGTGCCAGGAGCCAGAAACTGCTATGTTGTTGTTGGAATACTGCCACGAAGTAAGTATGGTACATGTGTGTATGTAGTGTGCACACATTCATAAATATTACGTATATGCGCATATGTATCCAATATATGGTAAATGTGTATGTGTATGTGTATGTGTACATACATACATATGTGCATTATGTGCTGTAATGGATGTGGTACCACCCACTGACTCACTAACTTGTTGCTTTGTTTCGTTCAGGGACCTGTTAAGACGTTCCTGATTGCTAACCGCAGTGATTTCCCGATGTTGAAAGGAGAAGGAGTGATTCACAGTATTGCATGTGACATTGCTAAGGGCCTTCAGTACCTTCACAGCATCAACATAGCACACAAGTGAGTACCAGCATACGTAGTGTGTCAGTAAACAGTAATGTAGTAAACATCAGTATACACAACTCACAACACACATCAGTACACACAGCACACAGTAACACAGAACATCAGCATAGTACACATGTGAACAACAGCACATTAGTAAACATGAAAAAAAACATTGACAAAGCACACTAGTTAACATCAGCATAACAAAGGAGTAAACATCAACATAGCAAAGGAGTAAACATCAACGTAGCAAAGGAGTAAACATCAACATAGCAAAGGAGTAAACATGAACAAAGTACACAAGTAAACATCATCATAGCAAAAACTAAGCTGTAAGGTGTCGGATGAGTAGGACTGACATGTCAGTACAGGGAACAGTTTAAGCTCTTTCCTTTGAATGCCTCGTAACTCTTCACATATCTTTCTCAGCCACCTTCAGTATTGTTCCTGGGGTAGCTTCTCAGCCACCTTCAGTATTGTTCCTGGGATAGCTTCTCAGCCACCTTCAGTAATGTTTCTGGGATAGCTTCTCAGCCACCTTCAGTATTGTTCCTGGGGTAGCTTCTCAGCCACCTTCAGTATTGTTCCTGGGATAGCTTCTCAGCCACCTTCAGTAATGTTTCTGGGATAGCTTCTCAGCCACCTTCAGTAGTGTTCCTAGAGTAGCGTCACTATCCTCAAGTCATCTCCATAGCCTCTTCCCACACTGTGACAAAGCACTTCTCCTCCTTCAGTGATCTGGCCTGCCGTAACTGCCTCCTGACGTACACGTTGTCAGCTAAGATTGGAGACTATGGACTTAGTAAAGAGAACTTCAAAGTACGTATGTCTGTACATAATAATTATTATACCAATGTACAATGCTTTACCAGCTGGTGGTTGTTGATCTCTCCTTCAGGAAGACTACTACAGCAGAGCTCGTGGTCAGAAGACACTGCCCATCAGATGGATGGCACCGGAGCTGATCAATACTGACAGAGATGATGTGATCAAAGGTCTATCCCCATCTTTCAAAGGGAACATGTGGTAAGCCCATCCTCCATAGGGGAAACCAGGTAATTCTTGAGCGATCACCTAGCAGTGAAACAGATTGAAATGGTTGAAATGCAAAACGTTTCAACCGCAAAGGTCTTTATCAGTTACAATGGATGGTTATTAAATGTATTGTAACTGACGAAGACCTTCACCGTCAAAATGTCTTACATTTCAACCATCTCAATCTGTTTCAATCTATTCCACTGCTACGTGATCGCTCAAGAATTACCCAGTTTCCCCTATCTACGCTGTAGCAATCATGAGCCTCTACCAAATTGCCCATCCTCCATGTTTATGTGCTATATGTTCATTGATATAATTATATGACTCCATCATACAGTACTGCCATCCTCGCATGTAGTACATACCTCCAAAGGGTAGAAAAGGCATGAATATCTTGCTGCCTCTCTTTTGGTACATACAATTATACAGTCACAGATCCCAACAAACCCACACACACTCTGACTCACATACTAATATTATACACAATTCCCATGTATGTATATGCATGTGTATATTATATTTATGTACATTCTGCTGCATTGCTCTCATCCATTCACAAGGTCATTGGGTGTGACTCTGTGGGAGTTATGTAGTTGCTGTCAGTGGCCGTATGAAGACATGATGAACGAAGAGGTGATACAGTACGTGAAGACCAATGAAGGAAATGTGCTTGACAATCCCGTGGAGGAGGGCGACACACTGTTCCCCATGTAAGTTCACAATACAGTTTACTGCTGCCTCTTATATCAAGAGGCCATAGAGATGTATACCTGTTAATTCTAATAAATTATACTATTTAGCATAATCATAGTCTCTCCCTCTCCCTCTCCCTCTCTCTCTCTCTCTCTCTCTCTCTCTCTCTCTGTGTGTGTGTGTGTGTGTGTGTGTGTGTGTGTGTGTGTGTGTGTGTGTGGTGTGTCACTGTGTGTATATGCATGTTTTGAGAGAACATGTCCCTATATGTTCATTTGCAGGTACTCTGTAATGACAAAGTGTTGGGTGGCACCAAGGGACAGACCCACAGCCACAGAGCTTGTGAATATGCTGACCAAACTGGCTGCAGAGAAAAGAAAGACATCTAAACCTGCTGCTACTTCACAAATGTCCAAGGCAAAAACCAAGAAGGAAAGCAACAAGAAGCCAGAGTCACAGAGAGTTGCCAGTGAAGCTAAAAAGGATGCTAAACCCCTCCAAACTGTATCGGATGTAGGGGGAGATAAAGGTGGTGATCTCCCTGTAACTGAGAAGAAAGACAATCAGATGAAACCGAATCCTACAACCCCTGCTTCCGATGTGCCTCCACAGAGCAAGGAGAAAGAATCATTGTCAAAGCCAGTATTTACGCCACAACATACAGTTGAGAAGAAGACCAAGGTCCAGGATAGTGCTAAACAACCGAGCTCAGAGCCAAAGAAGAGTAAGTCTCTTTCAAGGCAAAAGAAATCCAGCTCAGTGGAGGAAGCTCAAGGCAAGCACAAAAAGAACAGATCTGGTTCGAAGTCAACTTCCAAACAAGACAAAAAGTCCCCTGTGGGGCAGGGTGGGGAGGATAGACAAAAGCCAAAGACTTCTAGTGGTTATGGTAAACCCAAGCCCAGCAGGGATTCTTACTATGGCTATGGTGGAGACAATGATGATGACGATGATGATGACCCACCTCAGGTTGTCTATGATGAGGACATAGCCGCTCTTATTTGGTAACGTTGTTTTTGATTAATTATAACATTAATTCTCTGCTGGAAGCATTAGTTTTAGTTTTTGTATAAGTGTGTAGTTGACATATTTTACTAGAAAGCTATTACTTTTGTATGTTACTCCAGATACTAATGCACAGTTATATATTAGCTATAGCATTTAAACAGTTGAGGCAGATACTGATGGAGGCCATTTAATTCTGTGAATGTGTGTACCGAGAAAATGGCGAGTCACGTTAGCGTAAGCGTGCAGATTTTAAACTCCTTCGTGGATGCCATCTTACATTCAGGTAAGTTCTCTCTGTGTATATGTCTGTCCGTATCTCCGTGGGTATGGGATACTATGCTTGAAGACACTTGTCCTTATCTTGAGATTAAAGACAATCAGCTGTACCAAGTTTTGCTACTATTTCGTACTTTAAGAATACTGGGTGTTGATCCAGCTCACGTCAGTTCGCCTTATCTATAACCGTTTGTGTTTTTTCTCTTTTTCATGCACAGATGAAGATGACGATGATAGGATTGGTGACGTTTTTTCGAAGTTCGTTTCAACGTCAGATGAAAGGGAGAACTCCACCCTGAGTATTGTAGAACACGCCTTCAGGGACGTTCTCAAGAAGAAGGTCAGTGTTTGCGTGCCTGAGTGTGAATCAGATCGTGGAGCTACACAGGAGCAGTAGGGAGACTTAGATAGACTTGGCTGCTATATACACTACACAATGAATAATAGTTTAATAAGCAGGAAAAAAGCAAACACACATGATTTATGGTTTAAAACAGTTTTAATTGGTTAATATTGGATTTGATCTGAAAATATTTGTCCCATATTTTAATCACATATTCAACTCCACCTGTCATTCATGAACCCTCCACGCCTATCTATCAATAGTCGTAGTGACTTCAAAAATACCATGGTACTGACATCCGTTGGCTGGCTTTATCGTCTGTTTGATTGTGTGTGGTATAGCACTGTTGAATGCAGGAACGGTTGACTGGCTAGGTGTCATCATAGCAGAATTAAATGTAATTGGATTAATAAAATGTAATCATTTGGCTAGTGAATTACATTACACTTTACTATGCTGTGTATTACTGTTGTTTTGAGTGGAGTGTGTGTTTCGTTTACTTTGTTTTACCAGATTATTCCCTGTTGTCCACTAGATACAAGAAGATGCAGGGATTGGGGCATATTGCAAGGTTATTCTACAGTCTGTCAACTGCTCTGAGAAGAAAATGTGTAATTTTGCCACCCCGTTCATTCTCCTGAGCGATGTCTGTGACTGTGTGACCCTCGACTCCTGCGAAGAACTCTTTTCTTTCATAGAGAAGCATGTGCATTTGTGGACCAAGCCCCTCTTTTTCAAAGTCGGGAAGAACCAGATGCTTCGTATGTGCAACGATCTCCTTCGCCGATTGTCTGCGTCACAGAACACCGTATTCTGTGGAAGAATCCAGTTGTTTCTGGCTCAACTCTTTCCATTGACGGAGAAATCGGCACTCAACCTCATTAGCCATTTCAATCTCGAAAACGTGACTGTTTTTGCTGATGTCCTGGAAGACAACAAAGAGGACAATCCTGATAAAATGGAGGTGGACTTGGATTCCTCCTCCGTGTTCAGTGATGGCATAGTTGACTACCACTTATACGCAAAGCTGTGGTCCTTGCAAGATTTCTTTCGGAACCCAACTCAGTGCTATGTCCCCAAGCACTGGAAGCAGTTCACATCAGCCTTGGAGGATATTATAGGTGCCTTCAGCAGCTACAAACTGGACGTTGCAAGTGGACAGAAGAGAAGAGGAAGGAGGCAAGACGAGGAGAGTAGACCCAAACCTGAACCCAGCAGGAAGCATCTCGACTCCAAATATTTTGCCAAGTTTTTAACAAGTATCAAGCTGATGAATCTCCAGTTGAGTGACAATCACTTTCGCCGCTACATTTTAATTCAGATTTTAATCCTCTTCCAGTATTTAACGTCCGATATCAAATTTAAAACGTCGTCTCAAGTACTCACTGCAGACCAAGAAGCGAGCATTGAACAGTGCAGGGAGTCTGTGTACCAACTACTACGCGAAACACCCCCTGATGGGCCAGCCTTTGCCAAGTATATTGAGCATGTGTTGTCGAGAGAGCAGAATTGGATCAAGTGGAAAAACGACGGCTGCCCTTCGCTCATACCAAGATCAGGGACGGAGGACGAAGAAGAGAGGGTGACGTTGAAGACAAAGCGGAAAGCAAAGATCGGCGATGTGGTGTTGGCGGACATCAAGTCGAAACGAGTTGATCTGGGGAATCCTGACCTAACGGAACTGTGGAACAAGTATCCAGACAACCTGGTCATGTGTAGATCAGAATCACGCAAATTCCTACCTCCAATTGGACCTTTCCTAGAAGAAGCCACCTTGCAAGCAGATCCAAAGGAACAGGTCGAAGAGGCGTACAAGCTTGTGAAAGATCCCAATTTCACATTCAGGTCCTTGAGGCTCCTCTCGTACCAAAGCCCTCATTTCTTCCAAAGTAACGCATCCCAGCAGGTGAAAGCGTTGCCAGAGTTTCTGGAAGGCGTCATTCTTCAGACGGCGAAAGACCTGAAACCGGTACAAAATGGCAAAACCTAACAGACCCCAGAAACCGTGCAGTTGATGTACCCGTGTTGTCTATTTATTTGTGTTTGTGGACCGTATAGTACTATGTACTGCATGTAAGCACACACATACACACATGTATTCTCTTATATACATAAGTTCAATCTTCACATATAATATATGCATACCCACTACTGTATGTGTGCTCAAGCACATTACTTGGAAAATGACTCCATTTCTTGCATTACTCATGATGATAATAGTAATATACTTGATCTTTTATAATTATGTTTAATATGTGAAAAAATTATCTCGAAAGTCACCATAAGGTGAATTGCATATCCAATAGGGCGTACATCGGTATTTATGTTATTATGTGTAATATACAGTGAAACCTTTCTAATCCAACACTCAATGGGACCTGAGAATAATGTTGGATTGGGAGGTTGTTGGATTATGGAGTGCCTCTTACCATACTTATGTATGGTGACTGTGCCTCATATAATGGTCGGATTATAGAGGTGTCGGATTAGGGAGGTTTCACTGTACACACCTGGGAGGCCATGACGACCACATGCAATTGAATTACAGTACCTAGCTGGTCACCACCCAGCCTATAACAGCTCTGTGGGCACTTACATGCAGAAATATAGTATGAATTTGTGGGCCCTAGGGGGAGGGTAGATGTATAACCAACAGCAAACCTATTCTATGGTCACAGCTGGGTGTAGTTCCTCAAGGGGTGTGTTACATGCATTAGTAACACTATGCATCACATAGACACTGGAGAGGCCGTGGTGCCCAACAATGAAATTTGACATTTTCTACCTGGTCAAGACGAGGCCCAAAGCACATTTGAGAGGGTGAGCATGCATCCGTATTTGTGTTGTTGAGTTTGATATGGACACTTGGCAGCCTGTGGCGACCAAAACAGAATGTAAATCACCTTGGTGGTTACCACAAGGTCTATAGCACTTATATTGGAATGTACATACAAAGGTACATATATGTACTAATTTGTGTATAATATGGACACTGGAGGTCCTTGTGGTCCTACAGTCTCCCATACATTGAAAAAATACTAAGCTTGTCCAAATGTAACTTGGTTATGGGACACCTACGGAGATGGGAATTGTTTCATAAGTTGGTTTACCTCCCCAGCTAGGTCTGGCTAAAATATTCTCCTGACACCCCCTCCCCATGAGCAGTGCAAGAAGGTGTTTAACGTTATTTTTCTCCTATACTCTCCCATACATTAAAAAAAGGCACTTTCCAATGTAGCTGGGACTACAGGCCACCTATTAAGATGGAAATTACTTTAGAAGTTAGTAGATGTCCCCAGCTATCTCTGTCTGAAATATGAAGTTGACATGCCCCCTCCCTCATGACCTATGCAAAAGGTGCTTAGCATTTCCTATACTCTCCCATACATTGAAAAACTATTAAACACCTCCAAACGTAGCTGAGGTTACGGGCTAGTTACAAAGATGGGAATTGCTTTATAAATTAGTGTATGTTCCCAGCTATCTCAGTCTGAAATATCAAGTTGACATGCCCCCTCCCTCATGAGTTATGCAAAAAGGTGCTTAGCGTTTCCTATACTCTCCCATACATTGAAAAACTATTAAACACCTCCAAATGTAGCTGGGGCTACGGGCTAGTTACGAAACGATGGGAATTGCTTTATAAGTTAGTTGATGTCCCCAGCTATCTTTGTCTGAAAGATGAAGTTGACACACCCCCTCTCCCATGAGCTATGCAAAGAAGTGCTTAGCGTTTCCTCTCCAATACTCTCCCATACATTGAAAAAATATTAAGCACCTCCAAATGTAGCTGGGGCTACGGGCTAGTTACAAAGATAGGAATTGCTTTAGAAGTTAGTTGATGTCCCCAGCTATCTTTGTCTGTAATATGAAGTTGACACACACCCTCTCTCATGAGCTATGCAAAAAGGTGCTTAGCCTTTCCTCTCCTATACGTACGTAAGAGAGAAAACGCTAAGCACCTTTTTGCATAACTCACGGAAGAGGGGGCGTGTCAGTTTGATATTTTATACACAGCTATCTGGGGACTTGAATCAACTTCTGAAACAATTCCCATCTTAATAGGTGGCCTGTAACCCCAGTTACATTTGGAGGTGCTTAATAATGTTTCAATGTATTTGAGAGTATAGGGAAGAAAACGCTAAGCACCTTTTTGCATAGCTCATGGGAGAGGGGGCGTGTCAGTTTGATATTTTAGACACAGCTAGCTGTGGACTTGAACTAACCTCTTAAACAATTCCCATCTCAATAGGTGGCCTGTAACCCCAGTTACATTCGAAGGTGCTTAATACTTTTTCAATGTATGGGAGAGTATAGGGAAGAAAACGCTAAGCACCTTTTTGCATAGCTCATGGGAGAGGGGGCGTGTCAGTTTGATATTTTAGACACAGCTAGCTGTGGACTTGAACTAACCTCTTAAACAATTCCCATCTCAATAGGTGGCCTGTAACCCCAGTTACATTCGAAGGTGCTTAATATTTTTTCAATGTATGGGAGAGTATAGGGAAGAAAATGCTAAGCACCTTTTTGCATAACTCATGGGAGAGGGGGCATGTCAGCTTGATATTTTAGACACAGCTAGCTGTGGACTTGAACTAACCTCTTAAACAATTCCCATCTCAATAGGTGGCCTATAACCCCAGGTGCATTCGAAGGTGCTTAATATTTTTTCAATGTATGGGAGAGTATAGGGAAGAAAACGCTAAGCACCTTTTTGCATAGCTCATGGGAGAGGGGGCGTGTCAGTTTGATATTTTAGACACAGCTAGCTGTGGACTTGAACTAACTTCCGAAACAATTCCCATCTCAATAGGTGGCCTGTAACCCCAGTTACATTCCAAGGTGCTTACTATTTTTTCAATGTATGGGAGAGTATAGGGAAGAAAACGCTAAGCACCTTTTTGCATAGCTCATGGGAGAGGGGGCATGTCAGTTTGATATTTTAGACACAGCTAGCTATGGACTTGAACTAACTTCTGAAACAATTCCCATCTCAATAGGTGGCCTGTAACCCCAGTTACATTCGAAGGCGCTTAATATTTTTTCAATGTATGGGAGAGTATAGGGAAGAAAACGCTAAGCACCTTTTTTCATAGCTATTGGGAGAGGGGGCATGTCAGTTTGATATTTTAGACACAGCTCGGATGGTATGTGAACTAACTTCTAAAAGAATTCCAATCTCAATAGGTGGCCTGTAACAACAGTTACGTTTAGAGGTGCTTAATACTTTTTCAATGTATGGGAGAGTATAGGGAAGAAAACGCTAAGCACCTTTTTGCATAGCTCATGGGAGAGGGGGCGTGTCAGCTTGATATCTTAGACACAGCTAGTTGGGTACTTGAACTAACTTCTAAAACAATTCTTATCTCAATAGGTGACCTGTAACCCCAGTTACATTCGAAGGTGCTTAATATTTTTATAAATGTATGGGAGAGTATAGGGAAGAAAACGCTAAGCACCTTTTTGCATACCTCATGGGAGAGGGGGCGTGTCGGCTTGATATTTTAGACACAGCTATCTAGGGACGTGAACTAACTTTTGAAACAATTCTCATCTCAATAGGTGGCCTGTAACCCCAGTTACTTTTAGAGGTGCTTACTACTTTTTCAATGTATGAGAGAGTATAGGGAAGAAAACGCTAAGCACCTTTTTGCATAGCTCATGGGAGATTGGGCGTGTCAGTTTGATATTTTTGACATAGCTAGCATGGTATGTGAACTAACTTCTAAAACAATTCCCATCTCAATAGGTGGCCTGTAACCCCAGTTACATTCGGAGGTGCTTAATGATGTTTCAATGTATTTGAGAGTATAGGGAAGAAAACGCTAAGCACCTTTTTGCATAGCTCATGGGAGAGGGGGCGTGTCAGCTTGATATTTTAGACACAGCTAGCTGTGGACTTGAACTAACCTCTTAAACAATTCCCATCTCAATAGGTGGCCTGTAACCCCAGGTGCATTCGAAGGTGCTTAATATTTTTCAATGTATGGGAGAGTATAGGGAAGAAAACGCTAAGCACCTTTTTGCATAGCTCATGGGAGAGGGGGCGTGTCAGTTTGATATTTTAGACACAGCTAGCTGTGGACTTGAACTAACTTCTGAAACAATTCCCATCTCAATAGGTGGCCTATAACCCCAGTTACATTCGAAGGTGCTTACTATTTTTTCAATGTATGGGAGAGTATAGGGAAGAAAACGCTAAGCACCTTTTTGCATACCTCATGGGAGAGGGGGCGTGTCAGTTTGATATTTTAGACACAGCTAGCTGTGGACTTCAACTAACTTCTTAAACAATTCTCATCTCAATAGGTGGCCTGTAACCCAAGTTACATTCGAAGGTGCTTAATAGTGTACATTATTATATGTGGCATATGGGCACTGGGGGAATTTTTGGTCGACATCAAAATGCATCTTTTTGGTATCAGAAGGACCGTACTAGGTCCAGGAGTGTGTCTGTGCATTCGGATTTGAGCTATGATGCATCACGTGCACACAGGAGAGGCCGTGGTGACAAGCCAAAAAATTGACATTTTTCTCCTTGTCACCACGAGGCTTATAGCGCACTCAGGACAATGTGAATTCCTCCCAAATTGTATTGGAGAGTTTGGCATGGACACTGGGCAGCCCTTGGTGACCAGCAAAGAAATCTCAAATTGCTTAGGTGATCACCACAAGGTGTAATACACTTATATATGAATCTACATACAAAGTACATATATTGGTAATAGGGGGAATTTTTGGTCGACATCAAAATGCATCTTTTTGGTATCAGAAGGACCGTACTAGGTCCAGGAGTGTGTCTGTGCATTCGGATTTGAGCTATGATGCATCACGTGCACACAGGAGAGGCCGTGGTGACAAGCCAAAAAATTGACATTTTTCTCCTTGTCACCACGAGGCTTATAGCGCACTCAGGACAATGTGAATTCTTCCCAAATTGTATTGGAGAGTTTGGCATGGACACTGGGTAGCCCTTGGTGACCAGCAAAGAAATCTCAAATTACCTGCGTGATCATCACAAGGCGTATTACACTTATATCTGAATGTACATAATTATATGTGGCATATGGGCACTGGGGGGAATTTTTGGTCGACATCAAAATGCATCTTTTTGGTATCAGAAGGACCATACTAGGTCCAGGAGTGTGTCTGTGCTTTTGGATTTGAGCTATGATGCATCACGTGCACACAGGAGAGGCCGTGGTGACAAGCCAAAAAATTGACATTATTCTCCTTGTCACCACGAGGCTTATAGCGCACTCAGGACAATGTGAATTCCTCCCAAATTGTATTGAAGAGTTTGGCATGGACACTGGGTAGCCCTTGGAGACCAGCAAAGAAATCTCAAATTGCTTAGGTGATCACCACAAGGTGTAATACACTTATATATGAATCTACATACAAAGTACATATATTGGTAATAGGGGGAATTTTTGGTCGACATCAAAATGCATCTTTTTGGTATCAGAAGGACCGTACTAGGTCCAGGAGTGTGTCTGTGCATTCGGATTTGAGCTATGATGCATCACGTGCACACAGGAGAGGCCGTGGTGACAAGCCAAAAAATTGACATTTTTCTCCTTGTCACCACGAGGCTTATAGCGCACTCAGGACAATGTGAATTCCTCCCAAATTGTATTGGGGAGTTTGGCATGGACAATGGGTAGCCCTTGGTGACCAGCAAAGAAATCTCAAATTGCTTAGGTGATCACCACAAGGTGTAATACACTTATATATGAATCTACATACAAAGTACATATATTGGTAATAGGGGGAATTTTTGGTCGACATCAAAATGCATCTTTTTGGTATCAGAAGGACCGTACTAGGTCCAGGAGTGTGTCTGTGCATTCGGATTTGAGCTATGATGCATCACGTGCACACAGGAGAGGCCGTGGTGACAAGCCAAAAAATTGACATTTTTCTCCTTGTCACCACGAGGCTTATAGCGCACTCAGGACAATGTGAATTCTTCCCAAATTGTATTGGAGAGTTTGGCATGGACAATGGGTAGCCCTTGGTGACCAGCAAAGAAATCTCAAATTGCTTAGGTGATCACCACAAGGCGTAATACACTTATATATGAATCTACATACAAAGTACATATATTGGTAATAGGGGGAATTTTTGGTCGACATCAAAATGCATCTTTTTGGTATCAGAAGGACCGTACTAGGTCCAGGAGTGTGTCTGTGCATTCGGATTTGAGCTATGATGCATCACGTGCACACAGGAGAGGCCGTGGTGACAAGCCAAAAAATTGACATTTTTCTCCTTGTCACCACAAGGCTTATAGCGCACTCAGGACAATGTGAATTCTTCCCAAATTGTATTGGGGAGTTTGGCATGGACACTGGGTACCCCTTGGTGACCAGCAAAGAAATCTCAAATTACTTAGGTGATCACCACAAGGCGTATTACACTTATATCTGAATGTACATTATTATATGTGGCATATGGGCACTGGGGGGAATTTTTGGTCGGCATCAAAATGCATCTTTTTGGTATCAGAAGGACCATACTAGGTCCAGGAGTGTGTCTGTGCTTTTGGATTTGAGCTATGATGCATCACGTGCACACAGGAGAGGCCGTGGTGACAAGCCAAAAAATTGACATTTTTCTCCTTGTCACCACGAGGCTTATAGCGCACTCAGGACAATGTGAATTCCTCCCAAATTGTATTGGAGAGTTTGGCATGGACACTGGGCAGCCCTTGGAGACCAGCAAAGAAATCTCAAATTGCTTAGGTGATCACCACAAGGTGTAATACACTTATATATGAATCTACATACAAAGTACATATATTGGTAATAGGGGGAATTTTTGGTCGACATCAAAATGCATCTTTTTGGTATCAGAAGGACCGTACTAGGTCCAGGAGTGTGTCTGTGCATTCGGATTTGAGCTATGATGCATCACGTGCACACAGGAGAGGCCGTGGTGACAAGCCAAAAAATTGACATTTTTCTCCTTGTCACCACGAGGCTTATAGCGCACTCAGGACAATGTGAATTCTTCCCAAATTGTATTGGAGAGTTTGGCATGGACAATGGGTAGCCCTTGGTGACCAGCAAAGAAATCTCAAATTGCTTAGGTGATCACCACAAGGCGTAATACACTTATATATGAATCTACATACAAAGTACATTATTGGTAATAGGGGGAATTTTTGGTCGACATCAAAATGCATCTTTTTGGTATCAGAAGGACCGTACTAGGTCCAGGAGTGTGTCTGTGCATTCGGATTTGAGCTATGATGCATCACGTGCACACAGGAGAGGCCGTGGTGACAAGCCAAAAAATTGACATTTTTCTCCTTGTCACCACGAGGCTTATAGCGCACTCAGGACAATGTGAATTCCTCCCAAATTGTATTGGAGAGTTTGGCATGGACACTGGGTAGCCCTTGGAGACCAGCAAAGAAATCTCAAATTGCTTAGGTGATCACCACAAGGTGTAATACACTTATATATGAATCTACATACAAAGTACATATATTGGTAATAGGGGGAATTTTTGGTCGACATCAAAATACATCTTTTTGGTATCAGAAGGACCGTACTAGGTCCAGGAGTGTGTCTGTGCATTCGGATTTGAGCTATGATGCATCACGTGCACACAGGAGAGGCCGTGGTGACAAGCCAAAAAATTGACATTTTTCTCCTTGTCACCACGAGGCTTATAGCGCACTCAGGACAATGTGAATTCTTCCCAAATTGTATTGGAGAGTTTGGCATGGACAATGGGTAGCCCTTGGTGACCAGCAAAGAAATCTCAAATTGCTTAGGTGATCACCACAAGGCGTAATACACTTATATATGAATCTACATACAAAGTACATATATTGGTAATAGGGGGAATTTTTGGTCGACATCAAAATGCATCTTTTTGGTATCAGAAGGACCGTACTAGGTCCAGGAGTGTGTCTGTGCATTCGGATTTGAGCTATGATGCATCACGTGCACACAGGAGAGGCCGTGGTGACAAGCCAAAAAATTGACATTTTTCTCCTTGTCACCACGAGGCTTATAGCGCACTCAGGACAATGTGAATTCCTCCCAAATTGTATTGGAGAGTTTGGCATGGACACTGGGTAGCCCTTGGAGACCAGCAAAGAAATCTCAAATTGCTTAGGTGATCACCACAAGGTGTAATACACTTATATATGAATCTACATACAAAGTACATATATTGGTAATAGGGGGAATTTTTGGTCGACATCAAAATACATCTTTTTGGTATCAGAAGGACCGTACTAGGTCCAGGAGTGTGTCTGTGCATTCGGATTTGAGCTATGATGCATCACGTGCACACAGGAGAGGCCGTGGTGACAAGCCAAAAAATTGACATTTTTCTCCTTGTCACCACGAGGCTTATAGCGCACTCAGGACAATGTGAATTCTTCCCAAATTGTATTGGAGAGTTTGGCATGGACAATGGGTAGCCCTTGGTGACCAGCAAAGAAATCTCAAATTGCTTAGGTGATCACCACAAGGCGTAATACACTTATATATGAATCTACATACAAAGTACATATATTGGTAATAGGGGGAATTTTTGGTCGACATCAAAATGCATCTTTTTGGTATCAGAAGGACCGTACTAGGTCCAGGAGTGTGTCTGTGCATTCGGATTTGAGCTATGATGCATCACGTGCACACAGGAGAGGCCGTGGTGACAAGCCAAAAAATTGACATTTTTCTCCTTGTCACCACAAGGCTTATAGCGCACTCAGGACAATGTGAATTCTTCCCAAATTGTATTGGGGAGTTTGGCATGGACAATGGGTAGCCCTTGGTGACCAGCAAAGAAATGTCAAATTACCTGCGTGATCACCACAAGGCGTATTACACTTATATCTGAATGTACATTATTATATGTGGCATATGGGCACTGGGGGGAATTTTTGGTCGACATCAAAATGCATCTTTTTGGTATCAGAAGGACCGTACTAGGTCCAGGAGTGTGTCTGTGCATTCGGATTTGAGCTATGATGCATCACGTGCACACAGGAGAGGCCGTGGTGACAAGCCAAAAAATTGACATTTTTCTCCTTGTCACCACGAGGCTTATAGCGCACTCAGGACAATGTGAATTCTTCCCAAATTGTATTGGAGAGTTTGGCATGGACACTGGGCAGCCCTTGGTGACCAGCAAAGAAATCTCAAATTGCTTAGGTGATCACCACAAGGTGTAATACACTTATATATGAATCTACATACAAAGTACATATATTGGTAATAGGGGGAATTTTTGGTCGACATCAAAATGCATCTTTTTGGTATCAGAAGGACCGTACTAGGTCCAGGAGTGTGTCTGTGCATTCGGATTTGAGCTATGATGCATCACGTGCACACAGGAGAGGCCGTGGTGACAAGCCAAAAATTTGACATTTTTCTCCTTGTCACCACGAGGCTTATAGCGCACTCAGGACAATGTGAATTCTTCCCAAATTGTATTGGGGAGTTTGGCATGGACACTGGGTAGCCCTTGGTGACCAGCAAAGAAATCTCAAATTGCTTAGGTGATCACCACAAGGTGTAATACACTTATATATGAATCTACATACAAAGTACATATATTGGTAATAGGGGGAATTTTTGGTCGACATCAAAATGCATCTTTTTGGTATCAGAAGGACCGTACTAGGTCCAGGAGTGTGTCTGTGCATTCGGATTTGAGCTATGATGCATCACGTGCACACAGGAGAGGCCGTGGTGACAAGCCAAAAAATTGACATTTTTCTCCTTGTCACCACGAGGCTTATAGCGCACTCAGGACAATGTGAATTCTTCCCAAATTGTGTTGGGGAGTTTGGCATGGACAATGGGTAGCCCTTGGTGACCAGCAAAGAAATCTCAAATTGCTTAGGCGATCACCACAAGGTGTAATACACTTATATATGAATCTACATACAAAGTACATATATTGGTAATAGGGGGAATTTTTGGTCGACATCAAAATGCATCTTTTTGGTATCAGAAGGACCGTACTAGGTCCAGGAGTGTGTCTGTGCATTCGGATTTGAGCTATGATGCATCACGTGCACACAGGAGAGGCCGTGGTGACAAGCCAAAAATTTGACATTTTTCTCCTTGTCACCACGAGGCTTATAGCGCACTCAGGACAATGTGAATTCTTCCCAAATTGTATTGGGGAGTTTGGCATGGACACTGGGTAGCCCTTGGTGACCAGCAAAGAAATCTCAAATTGCTTAGGTGATCACCACAAGGTGTAATACACTTATATATGAATCTACATACAAAGTACATATATTGGTAATAGGGGGAATTTTTGGTCGACATCAAAATGCATCTTTTTGGTATCAGAAGGACCGTACTAGGTCCAGGAGTGTGTCTGTGCATTCGGATTTGAGCTATGATGCATCACGTGCACACAGGAGAGGCCGTGGTGACAAGCCAAAAAATTGACATTTTTCTCCTTGTCACCACGAGGCTTATAGCGCACTCAGGACAATGTGAATTCTTCCCAAATTGTATTGGGGAGTTTGGCATGGACACTGGGTAGCCCTTGGTGACCAGCAAAGAAATGTCAAATTACCTGCGTGATCACCACAAGGCGTATTACACTTATATCTGAATGTACATAATTATATGTGGCATATGGGCACTGGGGGGAATTTTTGGTCGGCATCAAAATGCATCTTTTTGGTATCAGAAGGACCGTACTAGGTCCAGGAGTGTGTCTGTGCATTCGGATTTGAGCTATGATGCATCACGTGCACACAGGAGAGGCCGTGGTGACAAGCCAAAAAATTGACATTTTTCTCCTTGTCACCACAAGGCTTATAGCGCACTCAGGACAATGTGAATTCTTCCCAAATTGTATTGGGGAGTTTGGCATGGACACTGGGTAGCCCTTGGTGACCAGCAAAGAAATGTCAAATTACCTGCGTGATCACCACAAGGCGTATTACACTTATATCTGAATGTACATAATTATATGTGGCATATGGGCACTGGGGGGAATTTTTGGTCGGCATCAAAATGCATCTTTTTGGTATCAGAAGGACCATACTAGGTCCAGGAGTGTGTCTGTGCTTTTGGATTTGAGCTATGATGCATCACGTGCACACAGGAGAGGCCGTGGTGACAAGCCAAAAAATTGACATTTTTCTCCTTGTCACCACGAGGCTTATAGCGCACTCAGGACAGTGTGAGTTCTTTTTTCTTAATGTATGGGAGAGTATAGGAGAGAAATTGCTAAGCACCTTTTTGCATAGCTCATGGGAGAGGGGGCGTGTCAGTTTGATATTTTTAACACAGCTAGCATGGAATGTGAACTAACTTCTCAAACAATTCCCAACTCAATAGGTGGCCTGTAACCCCAATTACATTCGGAGGTGCTTAATAATGTTTCAATGTATGGGAGAGTATAGAGAAGAAAACGCTATATAAGCACCTTTTTGCATAGCTCATGGGAGAGGGGGCGTGTCAGCTTGATATCTTAGACACAGCTTGCTGGGGACGTGAACTAACTTCTGAAACAATTCCCATCTCAATAGGTGGCCTGTAACCCCCGTTATATTCGGAGGTGCTTAATTTTTTTCTCAATGTATGGGAGAGTATAGGAGAGAAAACGCTAAGCACCTTTTTGCATAGCTCATGGGAGAGGGGGCGTGTAAGTTTGATATTTTAAACACAGCTATCTGGGTACTTGAACTAACTTCTGAAACAATTCCCAACTCACTAGGTGGCCTGTAACCCCAATTACATTCGGAGGTGCTTAATAATGTTTCAATGTATGGGAGAGTATAGGGAAGAAAATGCTAAGCACCTTTTTGCATAGCTCATGGGAGAGGGGGCGGGTCAGTTTGATATCTTAGACACAGCTATCTGGGTACTTGAACTAACGTCTGAAAAAATTCCCATCTTAATAGGTGGCCTGTAACCCCAATTACATTCGGAGGTGCTTAATATTTTTTCAATGTATGGGAGAGTATAGGGAAGAAAACGCTAAGCACCTTTTGCATAGCTCATGGGAGAGGGGGCGTGTCAGTTTGATATTTTAGACACAGCTAGCTGGGGACTTGAACTAACGTCTGAAAAAATTCTCATCTCAATAGGTGGCCTGTAACCCCAATTACATTCGGAGGTGCTTAATAATGTTTCAATGTATGGGAGAGTATAGGGAAGAGAACGCTAAGCACCTTTTTGCATAACTCATGGGAGAGGGGGCATGTCAGTTTGATATTTTAGACAGAGCTAGCTGGGGATTTGAACCAACTTCTGAAACAATTCCCATTTTAATAGTAGGCCTGTAACCCCAGTTATATTTGGAGGTGCTTAATTTTTTTCTCAATGTATGGGAGAGTATAGGAGAGAAAATGCTAAGCACCTTTGCATAGCTCATGGGAGAGGGGGCGTGTTAGTTTGATATTTTGAACACAGCTAACATGGAATGTGAACTAACTTCTAAAACAATTCCCATCTCAATAGGTGGCCTGTAATCCCAGTTACATTCGGAGGTGCTTAATAATGTTTCAATGTATTTGAGAGTATAGGGAAGAAAACGCTAAGCACCTTTTTGCATAGCTCATGGGAGAGGGGGCGTGTCAGTTTGATATTTTAGATACAGCTATCTGGGTACTTTAACTAACGTCTGAAACAATTCCCATCTCAATAGGTGGCCTGTAACCCCAGTTACATTCGGAGGTGCTTAATAATGTTTCAATGTATTTGAGAGTATAGGGAAGAAAACGCTAAGCACCTTTTTGCATAACTCATAGGAGAGGGGGCGTGTCAGCTTGATATTTTTGACAGAGCTATCTGGAGACGTGAGCTAACTTCTGAAACAATTCCCATCTCAATAGGTGGCCTGTAACCCCAGTTACATTCGGAGGTGCTTAATATTTTTTCAATGTACGTATGTATGTACTCTCCCATACACTGGAAAACTATTAAGCTTCTCCAAATGTAGCTGGGGTTACGGGCTAATTACAAAGATGGGAATTGCTTTAGAAGTTAGTGGATGTCCCCAGCTATCTTTGTCTGAAATATCACGTTGACACGCCCTCTCCCTCATGAGCTATGTAAAAAGTTGCTTAGCATTTTCTCACCTATACTCTCCCATATGTACATTGAAAAAAATATTAAGTACCTCCGAATGTAGCTGGGACTATGAGCCACCTATTGAGATGGGAATTGCTTTAGAAGTGAGTTGATGTCCCCAGCTACGTCTGTCTAAAATATCAAGTTGAGATGCCCTCTCCCTCATGAGCTATACAAAAAGGTGCTTAGCATTTTCTCTCCTATACTCTCCCATACATTAAAAAATACTAAGCACCTTCGAATGTAGCTGGGATTACGGGCTAGCTACAAAGATGGGAATTGCTTCAGAAGTTAGTTGATGCCCCCTGCTATCTCTGTCTAAAATATCAAGTTGACACGCCCCCTCCCTCATGAGCTATGCAAAAAGGTGCTTAGTGTTTTCTATCCTATACTGTCCCATACATTGAAAAGAATAATATTAAGCACCTTTGAATGTAGCTAGGGCTACGGGTTAGCTACGGAGATGGGAATTGCTTCATAAGTTAGTTGATGTCCCGAGCTAGGTCTGTCTAAAATATCAAGTTAACACACCCCCTCACTCATGAGCTGTGCAGAAAGGTGCTTGGCGTTTTCTATCCTATACTCTCTAATACTGTGAAAACTAATTAAGCACCTCCGAATGTAGCTGGGGTTACGGACCACCTATTGAGATGGGAATTACTTCAGAAATTAGTTGATGTCCCCAGCTATCTCTGTCTGAAATATCAAGTTGACTCACTTCCTCCTCCATGAGCTATGAAAAAAGGTGCTTAGTGTTTTATCTTCTATACTCTCACATACATTGAAAAAGGTTGCCGAGTGTCCATATAGCACATAATGTGTGGATGTACGTATGTACACTTTCCTGGATGTGCTATAGAGCTTGTGTTGACCATACAGCAAGAAATTTCAAATCTACTGCATGGTCACCACAGCCTTGCCAGTTGGTTGTATTATATATATTTTCCTATTCTCTCCAATTTTCTTTGCTTACAAAGAGGCCTGTCTGTAGTACATACTGAAGGGTCTACGTGCATTGGTATGTGTGAGTGTCATGAGTTGTCATAATATGGATGCTCAGGAGCTAGGCCGCGGTGACCAGCAATATACGTAGTCATAAATTGTGACCTCCACAAGGTGTCTGGTATCATAAGAACTAATTTCACTGATCACCTCCAAATACTTTGCATATTATATGCATGTATATATACATATGTATAATTGGAATTAATTGAGGTATGCAATACATCATAGATTTGCATGCATGAATGCAGGCACGTTTGCACACACACACACACACACACACACACACACACACACACACACACATGCACACACACATGCACACACATGCACACACATGGCACCATGCCGGTCAAACCATGCATGGGAAAATCGCACCTAATCGATATCATTGAGACAATACTTACAAGCAACTCAATACGTTTACGTTTTACTTCACACGCACATAAGATTATGTTCAGCTATCCCATCACATCACATGCAACTTTGATAATAATTGCAAATAAAATTACAACAATTTACACTGCATTGTGTGAATATGGGCATTTACCGGCCTAAGTATTTGTACACAAGCATATAAAGTGTTACAATCTAACATGTTTGTACATTGTAAGATTAATCAACACATACAGCATGTAAACACTACTCCACCTACTGTGTACCTAGCACAAACAGAATAATAAACAATTGTAAACAACAAGAACTACAGTTACACTCAATTCTGCAGACGTCTCAAGCGATTAAGTCTGTGAATGCCAAATACGGAGAAATAGAATACAATTGACCAGACAAACATAGGTAAAAACCACCATAATACGTAGAACACTACATCAAGAATTAAAGATTGGAGAAGAGCTTCGAAGAACAGCTTCAGAGTGGCCCTAGACAGAACAAACCAAGAAAGAATGTCTCACGCATAGCAAATTGGTATAGTGTACACACACATACCGGATAAACACAAGTATATACACATACATACATACCATGCATACAAAGGTATGTACACATACATATGCATGTATGTATGTACATACTGAACACATGTGGAGACACATAGTGTCAACTGTACACAGGTAAACAGGTATGTACACACAAAAATACAGTATGCACAAAGGTATGTACACACATACGTATGTACATATTGCACGTACACAGGTACACAGGTGTGTGCACGGGTTGCCTCTGGACTCTTACCGTATGCCCACTTTCCAGTATAAGAGTAAAAAGGTGATGTGGTCATAAATACCAGCTCCGCAATAGATCATGACGAATGTACATACTAAAGGATTCGTGGTGAAGTGTTCCCCAGCAATGTAGGCCACAAACACATGTGGAGACACCAAGAGCAGTAGCACCCAGAAGAGAAACAGCTGCCACATACTTGGAGACGACGACAGACGTCCTTCCTGTGACAAAAAAACTCTTGCCTGTCAAACCGAGTGATATTATAGTATAGTACATGTGCACATCTACCCATGAATGTATTCACCTTTAATTTCCCAGATTCTCCTTCGCTGGGACCTTGAGCATTGTCTTCCCCTTTCTCTTTGTCAGTTTCTTTATTTTGTTCACTTATGTGCATGTCCTCTTCCTGCTCTTCTGCGTCACCAGGCTGGCTGGATCTGGAGAAATAGCTCACAAAGGGGAGTTGGCAGGAGCGCACATAGTGAAAGAAGGGGAGAAACATGTACTCGTAGTTAGTGAAGTAGGTTGTCCAAACAGCCATGTTGGGGAGACCGAGGTTTTGATAAATCAAGACAAATCGAACTGAATCTTTGAAAAAGTATTCCTGTGTACATACGGCAATACATACAGTTCACCATGAGGGTACTCGAGTAGATAAGTGGGTCACATTTGACACACATGTACATACATCAGACAAAGGATACATGTACATATGTACACACACACACACACACACACACACACACACACACACACACACACACACACACAGACACACACACACACAAACACACACACACAAACAAACACACACACACACACACACACACACACACACACACACACACACACACACACACAAACTCACGTTGAATTCGGTCAAAGTTCTTGGTTGCCTCACTGGTCTTCCTTGTTTAAGCTGGCTTATAGCCACAATAAAAGTTTTTCTCCTAAAATGACTACCATCCCAGATATACAGAACTTCCTCTTCTTCCAAACTTAGTAACCTCTTACCATCAACATTCTAAAGATATGGATACATGTTCTGGCATATACATAAACACATGCAGACAACACATTGAAGCCTAATAAAATTGGATATGTATGTATAATATACACACACGTATTATATGTGTACATGTACCCACGTACATATACACACACATGTAGCACACCAATCACACAGAAGACATCAGAACAGATGTTCATTGGACCACTTCTGAACACAATGTGAAGATGAAATTCTCGTACATGGCCCATAGGTCACATGGCCCACAGGTCACATGGCCACAGGTCACATGGCCCACAGGTCACATGGCCACAGGTCACATGGTCACAGGTCACATGGCCAATAGGTCACATGGTCACAGGTCACATGGCCACAGGGTGAGAGCCCAAGTGTCCATATACATATGCTAGCCATCCATCCCATGCTCCCTAATGGGAGGTATTACAAGTGTGTGTGTACTATACACACATGCTTGGAAAACGCTGCCACCACCCTAGTGAATCTTATGTGTTTTGAATTTTTTTTGGATGGATTGTGTTAGATGATCGAAAACTATTGCAGTTTGAAGTTGGAAGTCACTTTTCTTCCTGTAGCAACTTCCTTCTGAGTGCCACGGAAAAGTGGAGCCTCTACTAAAGGACATTCCGAAAAAGGACACCATAGAAATTACAAATATGCTGGTCCCAATGTGTCCTTCATAAGGTCCCACTGAAGATACTAACGTACGTACATACGTACCTCTGCTAGCAGCTTCTGTGCCAATTCCTCCCCCCAGGGATGAAACCTCTTGGTGCACCATTCGGCTACGTCCTCCGGTGACCAGCTCTCGATATACCTCTCGTGGGATTCCTCTCCAGAGCTGTACAACAGAACTGCTATAACCTACAAAGTACATAGGAGGAAGCCACTCATGTATGAAGTCGCTAATAACACCATTGTGAATAGTCCGTCATTGTTATCAGCAATGCAAGGACAATCACAGAACAGGTCAGCACCTTCTGTTTGACGGAAATCAGTACTATGCACTTACATACCAGATATACACACATACATATGCATCATACTGATGTACATATGTATGTACATACGTAGGTACGTATGTACAAGTACGGATATGGTATTGTATTTCACAACATTACACCATACACATGTATGTACGCACGCACACACACACACACACACACACACACACACACACACACACACACCAGACACAAAGCAATCAGAATTGTGGCACAGATGCACAAAGTATTCGCTCTTTGGTTGTTTTGCCTGCCTCCGAAGTCCACATTGAACCTAAAGTTGAGTCCTTGGTTTTGCTGTTGATTTCTGGCTGATTCTGCTTGTTGTCTATCCGAGCTCCGTGAGGACTTGACAAGGTCAAGGAGCCGTCTTTCCTCTTCAGTGAACTGCTGCCTTCTTTCCGCTAGTCCCTTTGCTAGTTGAGGTTTGGACTCGATTACATTCCTAACATACACAGATAATGACTATAGTGCAACTGACAATTTCTCTGATTGGAGACAATTCAATTGCATGGATCACTGCTACTATGAAAAGTACAGTACACTACCACTAGTGGGACAATGCCACTTAAAATATCTGTCTGAGAGCACAATATATACGTATTATATGTACAGTAGAACCTCGCAAAACCATCTTGGCCATGAGACTCAGGTAATAGGACCACTATTTCCTATTTATATACTAAATCAATGAATGCACCTTCAACATTAAGACCACCTCACAACTGAGACCACTTCGACCAGTCAATAAGCCGTCTTGATTGTGAGGTTTACTATACTGTATGTGTGTTTTATTGATATAAACTTGAGGACATTTTACGAGATATTCTATAATTGACGTTTTAGTCACGAGTCAAAGAATGTACATATAACTATACTAGTCGTGAACAAAGTTCAGAACCTCGCAAATGCTAGGCATAAAACCATAGATTGATCTTGCATATCAAGATCTAGGATATGACGTACTTTAGTGACATCATCTTAAAATGTCTTCCAAAATGGACGTCATGATGGCCGACCATTTGGTGTCCCGAATGACGGATTGGCGAACCCTGCTCTTCGGCGAAGGAAATCGAAAAATCGTTGTGCAAAAAAGTTGACGATGGTCGGTCGGTAATTACCGAGCGTTAGCGAGGTAATTGTTTCCGTTCGTTTGGGGAGTCCGATCGAGGTTGCCCACGCACATGATAATTGCGGTGGCCGCCAATATTGTGTGATTTAGGTCACTTTTTGGTTTCTTTGAACGCAAATCGTTCGTCGATCGAAGCGTTCAGCACTAGGTCGTCCCACCGATGGTAATGGGGCACCGTCGCAGCATGTATTGAAATGGCAAACTTGGGCAAAGGTTGTTTGTGGTTCACACACGATCCGTTAAAAGAGCACTTACTTTTCGATTCCTCCTGTCGACAAATTTCAAACTACATCACTACTAAATACCTTAAAACAATTCGAATAACAATTGTCAACTTTTTTGCACAACGATTTTTCGATTTCCATCGCCGAAGAGCAGGGTTCGCCAATCCGTCGTTCGGGACACCAAATGGTCGGCCATCATGACGTCCATTTTGGAAGACATTTTAGATGATGTCACTGAACTACGTCATATCGTAGATCTTGCAAGATCTATTTGCGAGGTTCTGAACTTTGTTCACAACTAGTACTAGTTATACACATACGTACATTAGGATTTCCGGCACGTCCACACTTTGTGGTAAAATGGCGTCAGTATCCACGAGTAGTGAGTACAGACATACGTACGTACCTTAACATAAAATGTACTTGAGGGAACTTGTCGGTTGGGTTCCTGCAGGACGGACAAAGAATCGAAGGCGGTCGATTTCTCCAACTCTGTGCTTCGTTTTTCCACAACCTAGCCAGACATATTTCACAATAGGTGTGTCCGCAGACTAGGGTGACTGGGTCCAGCAATACGTCGAAACAGAGTGGACAGTTGAAATCTTCAACCATGGAGGAAGGATCTTTTGATCCATAAGCAATACCTTCTTCCATGTCTTCATCCGGTCTTCGCTCCAAACTCGTAGAAAAGTGCTTACTTAGTGGGGATCTAACCGCCATGAACCGATTGCGAAGCGTTTGAAATTAGGGGAATCCCGTACCCCGAGTTATGCATGACGTCATCGACCCGGCAACCACCACAATTTATACAGAACAAACGGCGTACCATTTATATTGTTCGCAAGTATAGTCGGGTGGATACGGGCAAACGGACGAACGTTCGAAAGCTGTTCGAATCGAGACGCGGGAGGATGTCGCAAGGGCAGATTTTCTCAAGTGTAGAGGAAGAGTTGGCTTATTGGAAGGAAAAGGCCCTCGAATATAAGAAAAAGTAAGGCGCTTGAAGAATTTTGGCCAATTTTAGCGAAGTGTACAAGGTTTCTTAAGCCTTTCGTTTAAAAGGACGTGTTACCGATTTGTACCTCTTAATAACGTTTGTGTTCGGTGGTTTACTGTGCACTTTAACTTGTGTAAAGCTGTTTGTCCATGATTGATAGTTGAGTATCATGTGAACTAAAATTGTCATTCGAAGTTGTTAATCTTTAGGTATTATTGGCGGTGCTTCTACTGAATGTTAACGTTAGTGTGTGTACTTGGATGAGTAAACCATTCTTTGTTACGCCACACACACACACACACACACACACACACACACACACACACACACACACACACACACACACACACACACACACACACACACACACACACACAACACACACACACACACACACACACACACACACACACACACACACACTTGTATTACTTGTATTGTATTACCACTGCCAACTTTGGCTACGTGGCCCCCAATTCAAGGGGGTGAGCCAGCAGGAGGCATCAGGACAAGGGACCCCATTGGCAGTGGGGACACATGCCCCAACACCCCAACCACATGGCCCCCTCGTGCAGAGAGGTTACTCATCTGTGGGCTTGCAAGACCCACGAGATGAGAGAGATGGGGTACAGCCCTGAGTGATGGCACCATATGTCCATCCTGGGCTCCAGGCTGCAGTAATCCCCACCCCTACACTTGGTAGCCTTCAGGTTGCCAGTATACATACATTGCACAACCAGCAAGGTTGAGAATGTACTAGAACCTGGAAAAATAGCCACACAAGTTAGTTTACTCTCCCCAGTGACTTTGGTTCACAAATATCTTGAAATTTGTAAACCAGTCAGAAGCTGATACTTTCAACCATTCAGGCGGCAAACCTGCTGGTTACAGGTCCGTCACCTTTCTGGCCTACTCATTTAATCAGCCTCCGTATCAACTGGGACACACACACACACACACACACACACACACACACACACACACACACACACCTACTAGATATAGGAGCAATAAAAATTGAGGAGACTGCATCAAAATTCCTCAAATAGTGTCCAACACCACAGCTCTTCAGTACCACACTGTGTACCTGTTGAGGAGGGTGTCTCTTGTCAGCTGTACCTGGCATGAGACGAGATTCTGCATATGTTACTGTATTTCTTTTGAACTGGTAATACAATTATGTAGACACAGTTGAATCCAATAATGTGATTTATATCATTTGACAATTCCCACAATATGTTATCCATCTGTCATGTGTTTATGTGAGTGTGTTTTGCTTTGTGGACATATGTATGTATGTACGTACATACATCTACATACGTACCAACACTTGTTAACTCTGTGCTGTACGGATTGTCAGTTAAGGTCCATTATGTGCACATTAGCTTATCTTGGTTAGCACACATGTGCAATTACCTCACATACTTGTGTAGATGCTGTATTTACATAGATAAGTACGTAAGAATATGATGCATCTACAGACCTCCAACTGCCGTGTGTACGCACATTCACAGACAGCATGAACACACACACATGTTCATCTCCTGTATGTACGTACATGGGAGGAGTACAGTTGAAAGCTGTGTTGCATTGGTGTACGAAGTATGGACCTACGTACATATGTATGTGTGTGGAGTTAGGGGCACCAAGTACAGCACATGCTTGTGGGCCTGTCCTACGAAGGGCCACGCCTTGTTTGTCCAGGTGAATAGGTATCAGTGACCTCCGTTATGGTCATTCCACAAGCATGATGTAATACTGCTTGGAGTGTTGATCTCCCAATAGTGATCATGTTTCAGTCCAGCAGTCTCAAGGTGTGCCTCCCTACCCTAGTGTTGCTAATTCACCTACCTGCATGTGACACTTGATACCACATCTAGTGTATGTTTATACATACGTACATACGTAGTTGGTGTGGTACAATGCTATGTATACATGTATATACGTACATGGGTTACATTACATGTACGTATAAGTCTCAGTGATAAGTATGTGATGTGGTGGCTGTTTAGGTCATATCACTCTCCATATATGGTGATACTATGAATAGCTGCATACCATCTCAGGTATGACCATGTCCTTTGTATGTGATGTTATGACTCCTGTATGCTGGTCCTTGATGAGCAATGACTCTTGATATACGTACACACAGTCACTGTGTGTGTGTATGTGTGTGTGTGTGTGTGTGTGTGTGTGTGTGTGTGTGTGTGTGTGTGTGTGTGTGTGTGTGTGTGCGTGCGTGCATGTGTGTGTGTGTGTGTGTGTGTGTGTGTGTGTGTGTGTGTGTGTGTGTGTGTGTGTGTGTGTGCCTTGTGTCATATACTGCCGCTATTGTATCACAGTTGGCAAGAAACAAAAGAAGAATTGGATGACTTCCAAATAAGTAGTCGTGAATTGGAACTGGAACTGGAAACACAACTAGAACAACTAGAGGTTCAAACCCGGGATTTGCAATCAACACTATTGAAGTTTGAACAAGAGAATGATCTGCTGAAAGTACGTATGTGCATATGTATGCATACACACACATGTACACTGGATTCTTGCTAGTATGTACGTATGTATGTATGTAGGAAATCACTTAAGTGGTCAAATAGCTCAAATAGGTCACTGCCACACCTGTACTAGGGCAGTTGCTCTAGTTATTAGAACTTTTGAGAGGTGTTCATTGGAGATATCCCTTAACATACGTACATGGGAGATTTTTGTGGGAAAACTGCACTGTATATTCTGGAAGAGAAGGAGAGATAAGACCAGTTACGTACATTAGCCTTCCCATTAGTTGCTAATGTACCTAAGTTACCTGCATGTGTATGTACATATGTAGCTGAAGTAAGGTCAGTCCTGGCTTTTAGTCCTACTTAAGCTATGCGTATGTGTATGGAATCTTGTTCTACGTAAGTGACCATTATCGGACTGCCTACAATGTTGAATCAACTACAGTAAAGCATCTCTCTATAATGACCACCTGTCTTAAGAGGCCAACTATACTCGGTTCCTTGGGTGGTCTTTATGGACACGTTTCACTGTACATCAATCCCGAGTATGTGAATGGAAAAAATGCTTCAATTTTTTTGATCGTGGTAGTTCCGTTATATGTACGTACGTACGTATGTATGTACATATGTACATGGTTTTGAGTATTGACTTAATCCAGTGGTCCCATAACTACGTACATATTTTTGAGTTGGGTGAGTACGTATATGTACACATGTCTCATGATTGTACTGTATATGTACGTATGTATGTACCTACGTATATGTTATAACGTTGTTCTCATTTATCCAGTGTCGATTGGACAATCAGCAGAGCGAGGCTTATGTGACCATAGGCACTCTTCAGGAAGAAAAAGATGAGCTAGTTAAGAACAGAGAAGACCTCTTGCAGTATGTGAGGGAGCTGGAACAGAAGAATGATGACCTGGAAAGGCAAATGAGGTCAGCTAGCGTGTACAAGTAGTAGGATGATGTGTGTGTGTGTGTGTGTGTGTGTGTGTGTGTGTGTGTGTGTGTGTGTGTGTGTAAGTGTGTGTGTGTGTGTGTGTGTGCCTGTGTGATTTGCCCTGATGAAAAAGTTTGTAATCTGTACCATATACCACATGAAGTATCATCACGTATGTGTACTCATACATATGTCCATGCATGCACACATACGTACGTATGTATCCAAGTGCATCAGTAGTTTAGGTGTTTATATACGTACATGCTGTAGGGTCACCATAACCACTTTGGAGGACTTTGAATCCCGAATGAACCAACAGCTTGAGAGAAATGCCCTGCTTGAAAGTGAGCTGGATGAGAAGGGTAAAATGGACATCATGTGCCAGAGGCTGAAGGACGAGGTCAGAGACCTGAGGTCTGAGATCAAGCACAAAAGGGACACGTCTCAAGGAAGCCCCTCTTTATCCCAATCTTCTCCCAGAGCAGGTACGCAAACTTATTTAAACTACATACAAACGTACGTAAGTACAGATCTCTTGCAGTCAAAACTCATACTCACACTGCATTACTCCACCTGCTGTCTCCTCACCATCATAAAGATCACTTGTGGAGTGACTCAGTATTGCCAGTGCATTGCAATCTGCTAGCCATTCAATACACATACACACACACGCACACACACACACACACACACACACACACACACACACACACACACACACACACACACAAACATACACAAACACCTCTGTTCATGGTACAGGTACTGGTGAGAACACTTCTACACCGTCTGTCAGTGCCTCTACTAGTACACTCGGTGGTAAACCACCTGCTGTGATGCCCTCCACACGTATCAATGCACTCAACATGGTAGGGGATCTGCTGAGGAAAGTTGGGGTGAGTATGCATGCTTCAAAATAGCACCTCATGTTGACATTGCACCTACATACTGACTGCACTTGTTAATGTTGTGTATGTAATATTGTGCTTACATTGGATGTGTGTGTGTGTGTGTGTGTGTGTGTGTGTGCACGTGCATGTGTATTTGTAGGTCCATGAGTAAGATGAGATTGGAATATATGTACGTACGTACATATGCTCACTGCATAATGTCTGAGTGCTGTGTGTGATGTTGGATTCATACTCCTTCCTTTCATAACCTCAGGCCTTGGAATCTCGCTTGGCATCTTGTCGTTCCAACATAGTCACCAGAGAATCTAGCAAGACGTTTGATACACCAGTACAAAGGTAGGCAGTGTGTGTGTGTGTGTGTGTGTGTGTGTGTGTGTGTGTGTGTGTGTGTGTGTGTGTGCAACACTAACCCATCTTGAATGTGCTTCGTACTAACTGGGCAACTATGTATGATGGTGGTATTCTTGTCCTTGCTATCTACACAGACAGAAGAGACTACAATCCTCCAGACTCAATGGTGAGGTAACCCCCCAAGGATCGGGCAAGGTAGCCACCATCACTGTCTGATTCCTCTGTCTTTACCGCACTGCATTAATCACCTATAGCATATATTGTAGTATTTATGAATTTGTGTGTTGTGCATAATATATACGTATATTATAGCTTCCCCGTCAAAACTTGCTTCAGATGAATATTTAAGTCCTTGAATTTTGATTTTTGTATATAATACACAGTTCTTTGATGTTGTGTAATGTAAATGACATCGAGTTTACGCACTTAACGGCGAGGAGGAGGGTACAGTCTGTGTTTCCCTCATAATTTAGATTGAGAGAGGGATTCAGTCCTGGATCTAAATTACTTTGAAACTAATTATTAGCTCTGCCAGCTATAAACGCTCGAAGGGGCGCTAAGAGATGCGGTCAGTCTCGTACAGACGACCGCATACCGGGGGAGGTGACCTGGGGAAGAGCCGAGCATGCGGTGCAGTATTTTAGTAGAGGTCTATGGTGTGACAGCCATTTTGGTGATTTTGTAGAAGTCCAGCTGATTCAGAAGTAGCTGACGGTTGCGACGGCTTCCAGACGGCTTCCAGTTAGCATAGTATTTATGCTTGGATCGAGACATACAGCTTCCCGGTCGAGTGGAACACTACCGAATACGAGAAGAGCATGGGCCTCCGTGTAGACAAAAGAACTTTTCTCTTCATGATATCACTCACAACACTCTTGGTCCTGTGCTTTTACAGTGCTTCAGTTGGACAAGCACGACTAAAGGTAGTCCCCTTGGGCGCGATTGACAGCACTCGTGCAACGAACTCCTACATTCTGTCCTTGAGCTACGATGAACAGCTATCGAATGCTTTGAAGAACTTCCTTCAACTTGGGCAGCTAGCAAACGACATCTCTGCGCGACTGGTTATCCCGTTTGTCCATTCTTCGCGGTTGTACGGTATCCCTAACTTCATACCTTCCGTGTCTCCCGAAGATGATGCAAAGATTTTCCCCTTAACAGATGTCTTGGATGTAGTCGGTCTCACAGACTTCTGCTTTGGAGGTGCATTCATTCCAGAATCATTCTTGCAGTTCACAGGATACTCGGCCAGGAACATTGTGGTCGTGTACGTTGTGAAAGCTCACAGTCTTCTAGGAGGGGCTGGCGTCAAGCGTAAACTCCATTTGGACCTGATTGATCAAAAAATCCGTCACCAACTATTACAGTGTACTGGAAACAACCGGCAACCAAGTTATTGCTTCTGTAAGAGTTTCTTGAACCCCTTTTTGTCAAAGCTTCAGAAAGCGTTGAATGAGCTCTCTCCAACCAACCCATTCCATGTTATTGATGCAGTCTGCATCCACATCAAGAAGATGGTGCATTTCCAGAGTTTATTCGATGAAATAAAGGAGAAAACTGGAAAGAGAGACATTTCTTTGGTTATACCAGACTGGAATGGCATGGCTTGTTCATCACACGGTAATTGTTACACCAATATGCGGTCACATTTTCTTACAAAAGATTCACTGAAATCCCACTGTAATGATTCTGTGAAGGGAATTCAAGGCAGATACAATCTCTTCCATCAGTTTTTCCCTAAAAAAATCCACAAACTTGCCAAAAGGTTCATGATAGACCAAGGTATAACTGAAAAAACGGTCATTCTTGGTGCTCACATTCGTATGGAAAGAATGGGTCGTCAGTTTGCTGAGATCGAGTGCTGTATGAATGCATTTCTGGATGTGTTGAAAAGCACCTCACACCAGCTAGGTTCGTCACACACAAAGGTTCTTCTTGTTACAGACACAGGGTCTTACGGGACACAGACATGTTCGATAAACTGTGCAAATGTAACCCGTTATGTTATGAATGGGCTCGACAAACATAACCTTGTGCCTGTTCATTTCGATCCAGTTTCTTACAAAGTCAAAGAAAGTCCAACATTTGTTGCACTTATAGAATTGCTGGCATTAGCACACTCCACTGAGCTAATCTACATGGGCTCAGGGAGCGCTTTTCAGAGGAATATTTTGGGTAATGCTCTACAGATTGGTAAAGTGAAACATGTCCATATTGTCTGCTCTGAAGAGAATCCATCAAACCACAGTAGAAGTGACAAATTTGCTTTATTTCACAATGAATGTAAAAATGTCACACAAGTTAATTCATAATACATTTGTACTTATTTTTTCACTATTTTCTGGTATTTTTTTACTATCCTGCTATTTGTAACAAAAATAGCAAATACAATAATTATTAAATTCTGAAATTATTTCAAATTCAGGGCTTCTTTCAGTTTCTCGTAGCCGTCCAATCCACACTTGATGCCTGCTACCCTGCAAGCAAACATCACTGCGTCTTTGAGGGTCTTTCCCGACACTAGCTGGTGTACCACGGAAGCATTGAACGTGTCTCCAGCACCAACTGTGTTTACCAGTTTTGGAGGGGGAAAAGCTGGAACGTGGAAGACCTGTGGGCGTGGAGGAGGGTGTGTCCAAATCAAATGTCACAAACAAGATAACATAATGCACAACACAACAGGATTCGGTTATGTTATGCGGTGTATTTGACACTCCTTTTAAAAGTGGTACATTAGGTCAAAGAAGGAGGATATCTTTGTCCTGAAGTGCAGGCAAATGGCTCCTAATGTGCATTCGTCATTGCAAACAAACAGCATTATGCCTGTATGCATTATATACAATACTATAAACGATACATGTTGCATATATACGCATATACATGCTTATTCATGACCTCAATGCGAACTGTGTTTGTGATTCCTACCTAACTCACATACAGTACAAGTGCACATTACCGACATTGTGATACCAAGTGTGCATCAACTGTTATATTTGTGGGTTCTGTTCACCTCTCCTGAAGCATCCATTCCTGATGCCCCATCCGCACCCCATGCACATACAATCAGAGCTCTGAAATACAATACAATAGAGGTAAGTTGGAAAGTATGTTTTCCAGTTTGAACACCTACATAAAGTAAGAAATTGTCAAGATATTCACACCTACCCTTGCTTTGCTTCCTTGGAGAGCCTCACACAAGCTTCTTGGGGAGTTGTACAGCCAAGGGACCGGGCATAGTCCTTGCCCATTAGCACCTAATGCAAAACAACAAAGTGACCAATTTATCTACAAAATTTGGTAACAAACACCTATTTTGATACGTACAGTTCGAGTGTGTGAATCATAATGGACTGCATCTCAATGTGTGCAGACAATAAAGTAGGACGGACTGGAAATATACACACTGTACACATAATATTATAGGTGCACACTGTCTGTATATAGACACACACTCCAAATAGAAAGAAAGGTACACAAATAAGCACAGTGCAGGTGGGATATAAGTACAAGGACTGCATGGATAGCGTTTGAAAATCCTCACTAAATCTGCAAAGCAATGCAGCTTGTTCGGAGTGTCTCCAGAAAAGACCTTCTCCAGCTCAACAGAGACTCTCACTCTCTTTTCCTCGGCATTTGTCTTGTTGTGTTCTGTTATTGTATGCAGTATGTCATTCACAGCAGAAAGATTTCGTCCCTGGAAATCAAATTCATACAAAACGTGACAATACCATCAAAATCTTCTTGTCTACATATACGTTCAACACATGTACAGAGATTGTGTTGGGTGATGGACGTGGGAACACACTGTATTCATCAATCCTGGTAAGCCTAAAGTACAGCATCCTCGGTGAGTAATCAGGTTGGTACACACTCCTTGTTAATACATACACTTCACATGGACCCTTAACCATGCAAAAAATACTTCTGATGAAAGTACAGATTTGGTGTGCCATTTGAGGGATCAGGTTAGTTGGACTATAGTTGGATGATACATGGATTGTGGGATCACCACAAACGCTAATACATTAGCAGCGACACACACAGTGAGCAGTAGGTACACAATCCAGTGATGGGTGTAAGTGGCATGTTCCGCACTTCAAAATGAATCCATCCAAAGTCCTGCCATTTCACTTTTTGGAAATCGTTGAATGTCAATTCCGGCATGTCTCTACACAGCAAACACAAGAGAGGTATTGTAAAAACAATCACGAAGTAAACAATAAACACAAACACACCTACACACACACACACGCATACACACACACGCACACACACACTTACACATAATCACACACACACACACACACACACACACAGCACCTAAAGTGTACTATTGTTCTTGATCCATTATCCTGGCTGATGGTACAGTACGATGTGGGCAGGTGATGGTCTCTGTGAACGACACAGTTCCCATGACGTACTCCATATTTCGATAAGTCTTCCAAAACAAAACTAAACAAGCACAACAATCAGCACTAAGCACACACGGTCTGGTATTGCACACGTTCAAAAGATGTAGCGTGTGTGTGTGCATAGGAAATTGATGGTAAGTGTTCTCAAAGCTGTAGTCTCAATCTCACTCGGTTTCTTTGCCTTGTGAAATCGTGCTTAGGAACTCTATTTCGTGTCCCCCTAGGATACCGATAATAGCTGCAAAAGTAGCTGCATTTCCTCCTCTTCTGAAATCACTCGAGATTGCACGCACTTTTTCGTCCTCCTTCGGATAAGCTTTGCAGACATTGATAACATCATAACACACTATTCCTACACTCAGGATCTTCATTTTATGCGTGTGTGTTCGTTAGCTGGAGCGGCGTTCGAAGTCAAGTGATTGTCACGTGATAAAAGGGTTAACTCACCGTCGAATCGTCTTGCTGCATCCAGAATGTTCCTCTCCTGGAAGCGTCCAGGTCCTTCTAGAACGTCTAGATCCTTCTCCACCTTTCACGTGCATTTCAAGAACCTCTATATAATGAAATACAGAGCCGAAGCGACCATCAGCTGCAGAAAGTACTTAACTTAAAGTAGCCAGGAGAAAGCGAGCATTTAGTCAAATTTTCCTCTCTAATCGTTGTCTTTATTGTTATTAAACGATGTCTTCGAAAGGACCGGCTATTGGCATTGATTTGGGCACAACCTACTCCTGCGTCGGAGTATTTCAGCACGGTAAAGTTGAGATCCTCGCCAACGACCAAGGCAACAGGACCACACCGAGCTACGTCGCCTTCACAGATACCGAACGACTGATCGGAGATCCGGCAAAAGCCCAGGTTGCCAGGAACCCTCAGAATACTGTGTTCGATGCAAAGAGACTCATCGGAAGGAAATATGACGACCCCACAGTACAGGCGGACATGAAGCACTGGCCCTTCAAGGTGATCAGCCATGACGGAAGACCGAGACTTGAAGTGGACTATCAAGGAGATAACAAGTGCTTCTACCCGGAGGAAATCAGCTCCATGGTCCTCACCAAGATGAAAGAAACGGCAGAGGCCTATCTGGGGTCGTCTGTGAGTGATGCTGTCATCACTGTCCCTGCATACTTCAACGACTCGCAACGACAGGCCACCAAGGACGCTGGTCGCATTGCTGGGATCAACGTCCTTCGCATCATCAACGAACCCACTGCTGCTGCACTGGCCTATGGGTTGGACAGAAACCTGAAGGGAGAAAAGAATGTACTGATATTTGATCTCGGAGGAGGAACGTTTGATGTAACCGTGCTGACCATTGATGAGGGTTCACTCTTTGAAGTCAGGTCGACTGCCGGTGACACCCATCTTGGTGGTGAAGATTTTGACAATCGCTTGGTTGACTATCTCGTGGAAGAGTTCAAGAGGAAACACAAGAAGGATCTAAGACGCAATCCTCGTGCTCTTCGCAGACTGAGAACAGCTTGTGAGAGGGCCAAGAGGACCTTGTCCTCCAGCACAGATGCCAGTATCGAGGTGGATTCACTTCATGATGGAATCGATTTTTATACCAAAATCACTCGAGCAAGATTTGAGGAGTTGTGCGGAGATTTGTTTCGATCAACTCTTGAACCAGTTGAAAAAGCCTTGAGGGATGCCAAACTGGACAAGTCACAGATCAACGACATCGTACTCGTGGGAGGATCGACAAGGATCCCTAAAATCCAGAAACTCCTTTCCGACTTTTTCAATGGGAAAGACCTCAACAAGTCCATCAATCCGGATGAAGCTGTCGCCTATGGTGCTGCAGTCCAGGCGGCCATTTTGTCAGGAGACACCAGCTCAAACATCCAAGATGTCCTCCTGGTGGACGTTGCTCCACTTTCCCTCGGGATCGAGACCGCAGGTGGAGTCATGACCAACATCATCAACAGGAACAGCAAGGTGCCCACCAAAGCCAGCCAGACGTTCACCACTTATGCTGACAACCAGCCTGGTGTTGCAATACAAGTGTACGAGGGAGAGAGAGCAATGACCAAAGACAACAACCTCCTTGGTACCTTCGAGTTGAGCGGTATCCCCCCTGCTCCTCGTGGAGTGCCGAAGATTGAAGTAACCTTTGATCTAGATGCCAATGGAATCCTCAACGTGACAGCACGTGACGAGAGTACTGGAAAGTCAAACAACATTGTCATCAAGAACGAGAAAGGCCGCCTGTCCAAGGAAGACATAGATCGAATGGTTTCTGAAGCTGAGAAGTACAAGAGTGATGATGACGCTTGCAGAGCCAAGGTCACAGCTAGAAATCAGTTGGAGAGCTATGCCTTCAGCGTGAGGAGCACAATCCAGGAGCATGGAGATAAATTTTCGTCTTCTGACAAGGATCTTGTTGAAGGCAAAGTGAAGGACACTCTGGAGTGGATCGACAGAAATACACTGGCAGAGAAGGAGGAATATGAGCACCATTTGGAGGAGCTCCAGAAGGTGTGTTCTCCTGTTATGGCCAAACTTCATGGTGGTCCTGGTAAACAGACTGGAGGTGATCCCCAGTCACAGCCTCGTCAAGGACCAACTGTGGAAGAGGTCGACTGAACAAACAGTTCTGAGCCTAATTGCATGCTGTTATCACAAACTTTTTGACAAACTCAATAAACACATTTTTGTGCTATTCAACACTTTTTGTATTTTGTAATGTTAGCTTACTTTGTGGGAATTGCATTGTATAATTATATTATTGTGATATTTTGAGTTTGTACAGCAACAAATTAAAATGTAAGTTTTGCATTGTATAATACATAATTTAATACTTTAATTGATTGAATAATAATTAAAAACTTATTTCATCTGACAAACCAAGAGACTCGGTATGGTTGTTACAACCTATGATCAAGGATAATACTGTGCAATTAATTACAATTCGCCAACACACATGTTCCTTGCAAACACTAACCTATAGACAGACATCATGAAACATGCATATTCAAATGTGTACAATTTTGGGCCTTACAAGTGATTTCAGTAACAGTAGTAAATGATGTGGTTAATCAGAGGTCCATCTAGTCTTATAGTTCCAGTTAAAAACTACATTACTTTGATAGCACACTGTTGGCATACAAGGTTCAGCCCTAGCTGGTCCCTGTAGCCTCGATGTCACTACTCTTTGGCCTTGTTACACTGCAGTATCCTGCGTCTTGCATTGATGAACCAGTTGTTGAGTTGCGTGAGGGACAGCCCTGTTAACAGACAGAGCTGCTGTTTCTCGTCCTCGTCAGGATATGGCTTAGTGGAGTGATCAAAAAGCCACTTTTTAAGAACAGCAGTTGCCTTCTCAGGTAGTTTACTGGATTTCTTGTTAGATGTCAACCTTTTGGCAGATAATACAGTCCTACCCTCTGAATTCGTTGTAGCTGGCAGCTGAGTGGCTGGTAGGGTGGATGCCTCCCCTGCTCTATTGCAACCCGGGTCATACCCTGTGAGGTGGGTGTGTGCTGCTAGGGAGTGCCTCTTGGTTTGTTCATTGGTAAGCTTGAATGGTATTTCAGCCCATACACCATTCTGGGACCTGGGTGCTTTGTTAGGGTTTTCTACTTTCAGATTATCGCACGTTGTCTGAAAATCCTTCAGCAAGTGACTGCCAAATCTGTCCAGGGAGTCGAATATGTGGCTATATTTATACTGAAAGTCGTGAATTGTCTGGAGAGTGGACAGCATGAATAGGTCGAGGTCATCACAGCCGGTCATCTTGGAGGCCGTGTCCAGGACGCGTTCCTCTTCTCCGGTGAATACCTTCTTCAAATCTTCTAGGAGGGGGTGGCTTGAGGGATCATAGCTATTGACCGAGTTGGCTAATATGGCGAAGTTCGCCATGGAGTCAGTACCATCAACCTGTACGCAGTCCGATTTTTGTCCGTCAGAACCGTCCTTCAAGCTCGTAAGCGGCCGTTCGCATCCTCGATGTCGACCGTATGTGCCGTCGATGCAGTGAGCGTTGGAAAACTGCGAGTCTTGAAAGAGAGACTGGTTCGGTACTTGAAAACAAGGAGGTTCTTGAGGTGCGATGGTACCGAATTGAACTGGAGGGTGAAATAGCTTATCTTGAGAGAGGAAACTCGGCTCCGGGCCAAACAGATGATGGTCGATGAACGGAGCACAGAGGCGTTCACTTGCGGTTGATAACGGATCGTCTTCGAATTGGTAGGTTGAATTTGAGAAATGACTAGACGAACTCAGCGGTCCTGATGGGTCTGGTAGGTATAGGGGGGATGCGAATTCGTGGGAGAACTCTTCATCGTGCTCGCTCATCGCTTCTTCCACAGTCTCCGGATAATATTCCGTGCAAACTTCACAATAATTACGTCACGAAATAATTAAGGCTCACGTGATAGCGGACAGTTAGGTCTACAGTAGCATGTCTTATGCAATCTAACATTACATTTGATCAAAGAATCGGAACATTTTATACTGTTAGAAATCCTCACCGCATAATGACAATCTCTTTATAGCAACATGGCTTGTAGGTACAGGTGCATTCGCATACACCTCAATTCATTTTCATATTGGTTACACCAGCACTCTAGTGGTAATGACAGGTGAAGTGATGATGAGGAAACAAGGGTGATGTTGTAGAGAATTTTATGCATATTTACATAATTTATGGAATCTGAATCAACTATTTGTGTGATACAAGCCCAACATTGATCACAAAACCATATGCAGTACAGTAGATCCTGACAATTGAGACTGCCTATGGGGCTAGTCGAAGTGGTCTTGATTGTGGGGTGGTCCTCATTCTGATGTTGATACTGTGTATGGAGTGGTATTCAGTATGATGGTTCCTATGACTGGGGAAAGTGGTCAAATGGCTGAGGTGAATATGTGCACGTTGCCAATGTGGTCTCTATAATAAGTGAGGCTCTACTGTGCTCTTTTCATTACAGCTTGTATCATGCGCAATCAACCTGACATATTTAAATAATTTTATAAATTCAATAGTGTAAAAACACCCAAGAATAAACAGGCCACAATATTCTACATATGTTTGTAAATACACATATCATACAAATTTGAAGAAAAAAAATTGGTGTTCATCGCTTCTTCTCCCATGTATAGACAGATATAAGTGCATCGTTACTCCCAGCAGCCAACCATAGCTGAAAAAGGAAGAAAAGACTGCTTCAAACATACAGGATACAAGGGAAGATATCATTAATTTTTGCAGGACTAGTTTTGTAGAGCCAGACTCTACTTGTAGAGACACAAGCATGCACATATTCATACGTGTGTACGACCTTCATACACATTTTAACAAGTGAAATAAGCATACAAACACAAACACGCATAGAGTAAGAACAATAATTTGAGTTTAAAATGTATATTATATTACATTATATTATGGTATCAAGTGTTACATTACATTATAACATGGTATCAAGTGCTATATTACATTATATCATGGTATCAAGTGCTATATATAGGAGGCTGAAGTGAAAATAAGAATGGGTGTTGCCTGCAGCAGTCTTCAAAAAGAGATCGGGAGAGTGAAAAGAATTGTTCAGTCTACTACAGGGCAGCCCTCATAGCGTAAGGATGAATAGTATGAATTGACTGGATGAGTCAAATAAATGTGGATTCTGGCCAGATGATCTTCGGATGTCAATAACAGACAAGTGTCCTTATACGAGACAATTGACCTTGTTGTTAGGTTACCTAGTTGCCATGCAACAATGTAGAAGTATTGCCAAACCTTACAGCCTGGTTTGTGTTCTCTGTCACTAAGACGGGCTATCAAGACTTACATGATGTGGATGAAATGCCAGACATTTTGTTACTCCGATCTTCTGCCCAATAAACCCAGTGTGGTACTGGATGGGCTGGGCTGGTTGAAGGCTCTCCACATTGTAGATCTTGATGGATTGGGTATTACTGGCACAGCTGTGTGAGGAGGATAAAATGTGGGAACAGTTTTTGGAAGGTCTCTTCTAACACAGCTGCACTCAGATGGTGAGAGTTTGAAACTTCATGAACTAGACAGTAACAGTCCCTAAAATATCTTGGAATTAATAATTAAAGGGTTAGACCCTTGAAGATACAGACATATGATGAAAGGGTCTAACCCTTGATACACATGAACCCATAAATGAATAGGTACAACCACTGAGAAAGGTAACCTCACCATGCTAATAGTGGAGCATTGGGTTGTGCATCACAGATGTACAGTGTTGGTACAGTTTGGAGGGTTGACACAGATTGAGATGCCCTGACATCCCATAGCCTCACGTCTCCATTGTTACTAAGAATGAGGAGAATAACATTGTTAATTGGAACAAGCAACACACACAGCGAGAGGAGAGGAGAGGTGTGTGTGTGTGTGTGTGTGTGTGTGTGTGTGTGTGTGTGTGTGTGTGTGTGTGTGTGTGTGTGTGTGTGTGTGTGTGTGTGTGTGTGTGTGTGTGTGTGTGTCACATACCAACTAGACATAACAAGTCTGTTGCCGTAGTGCTGGGGATGAATGCTGACAACAAATCCAGAATGTTCCGTGTATGCTTGAACCATACTGCAAACAAAGCACAAGAGGGGTTAGTGTGTATGTATTGGTGCATCCATTATTTTGTACACACACACAGCACCATTCCTATATGCGTACTTATGGTGAAGATACATAAGTTGCTAACATAAACTTCAGAAAGAGCTTCACTAACCAGCTCTGAGGAGACATTCTCTTGTCGTACACCCGGATTGACCCATCTCCACAACCAGCTACAATCGTACTGTTCAAGTTCGGATCAGTTACCATGCATGTTACGTTAGTGCCCGCGTTGGTTGGTATGTCCTGGAGGAGACCAGACACTCACACATGGAGGACAATCACACAGACAACCAACTTACACAAAGTCACTTACCACAATTTTCATCTCCTTGTGCGTGTCCCACAGTCTGATCAGCGTGACGTCACCTGACGCATGCAAGACACCATTCATTTGGTCCCAGTTCAAAACCAAACCAGCAGCTTGAGAAGAGAAACCGGAATGGAGTCAAAAATTTCCAACCCCAGCAGTTTGAACACAAGCTCACATTTGTTGACCGGGAGCATGTCACTCAATGCTTTCCAGGCTGTGACAAGACAAGGGGCCTCCTCAGGAATCATCCAGTTCCTCCACACCCGCACAATCCCCTTGTCTGCAAAGAACAGCAAAATGAAGACAGTCTCACACACACGTACAAAACCTTACAAATACTCCATTCCAAGGCACAAACGAACACAGTGAACAAATAGCAAACAGACACTTGGGAAAGATAAATCAACTGGGTGCTGGTGGACAATTTGTTATGACCAGAGTATTCGTTACCTGTTCCCGTCATCAGGTACGTGAGGTCGTGTGGGTTGATGTAGTCCAGAGCTGTAATCTTCTCCCCATCCTTGTGGTTGTCAAAAGTGCAGATGTCTGTCCCAGTTTCAATGTCCCAAACACTACAAATAGAAATGGGGATGGAAAGTAGTCCAGTACTAGACATTCACAATCACATGACATACATAGGTACAGTCAAGTATACTACAACTGCAGAATATGACTTGGATATGAATATGACACGACCTGAATGTACAAACTGTATGTACTGTGTGTACTGTATGTGTTGTGTGTACTGTGTGTACTGTATGTACTGTATGTACTATATGTACTGTGTGTACTGTATGTTTTGTGTGTACTGTGTACACTATGTGTACTGTATGTACTGTGTGTACTGTATGTACTGTGTGTACTGTATGTATTGAGTGTTCTGTGTGTACGTATATATATATACGTATACACAACATGTAGTGATTATGCAACCCCTCACAGTCCTCACACCTTATCGATGTCTTGGTGGCCACAGTCAGGTTGGGATGGTAGGGGTGGAACTTCAGGACCTGGGGCTTCTGGGATATCCTGTTCACGAACATCTGGTCGCTGTACTTGATCTTAGCAGCCCTTGAGCACACCTTGCTTGACCTTTGTCGCCAAGAGTCGTTTCTGATAAAACGGAACTCACGTTGGAAGTAGCTCTCTCCAAACGGATCATCGTCACCAGTTTTCTGAAAAGATTCGAAAAAGTGGAGTGATGTCAATGATTTTGGCAAATCAGACCCCAAAATAATTATCAATACACGGTGAATATATGTACATTGCACACGTCAAGTACACACAGCACTTGATACATGGCATGCACTATACAGAGATACCTTGAAAATCCACGTCTACATGAGTAATACACTCACGTTATAATGTAAGCACAAGTACATGCACATACTTGTACATGTACACACGCACACACACACACACATGCACATGCACGCGCACACACACACACACACACACGTGCACACACACACACACACACACACACACACACACACACACACACACACACACACACACACACAAATTATGTACCTGTATTTTTATGATGGGATGAGCAAAATATTTACAACACCACTTGAAGAAAGACGTTTCTGTGCATGCCTCAAGTCCAGAAGAAGCATCAGTCTGTTCCTCCTCATCCATTCCATCAGAAGACTACCAGTGAGAGATGTACACATGACGCATAGCAACAACATAAGTTAGAAGCACCTAGGCAACACCTTAGCAACAACATAAGTTAGAAGCACCTAGGCAACACCTTAGCAACAACATAAGTTAGAACCACCTAGGCAACACCTTAGCAACAACATAAGTTAGAAGCACCTAGGCAACACCTTAGCAACAACATAAGTTAGAACCACCTAGGCAACACCTTAGCAACAACGTATACAACTCAACAACACCTTAGCAACACTTTGGCAACAACAACCCATCTCGAAGCAATGTGTTTCAACCCACTAGACATATCCTCTGACCACGTGAAGCCTCACTAGGGAATAGGGCCAACAGAGAGGCCTGTCTGGGGAGGGGACTGGTTTAAACCAGTTATTGTAGGAAGAAGGTGGACCTGTCATCAAATGACCATTGGTGACTGATCATCACAACCCTTTCTCCCAAAAACATCTTCACATACAAAGTTGAGGGATATGTGGTCCAACACTCTATGTACATGTGAATGTGGTCCAGTATTCTATGTACATGTGAATGTGGTCCAGTACTCTATGTACATGTGAAAGTGGTCCAGTACTCTATGTACATGTGAATGTGGTCCAGTACTCTATGTACATGTGAAAGTGGTCCAGCACTCTATGTACATGTGAATGTGGTCCAGCACTCTATGTACGTGTGAATGTGATCCAGTACTCCACGTCTTCTACACACGTATACACCTGGAATGTTCACTCACTTCCTGCTCCTTATCAAATGCTCTTCTCACTGGTATCTGGGGAGGGGACCTTGCTGTTTCAAACGACTTTGGTAAAGTGTTTGCAGTGGACAGCAGTGATGACGCAGCAGTGGTGGTGTGACTCCTAAGGAGTGGAGGGAAGTTTGAGGATGTACATAAATGTACGTACACGGACATTAGGATGGTGGGTACAGTTTACAGACACCTGCATGGTAAGCATGGATAGATCATACACGTACACATACACACGCGTGCACATACACACAACACACACACACACACACACACACACACACTTGGTGGTCAGAACTCTCATGAAGGACTTCTTCATTGGTGAAGAAGGAGCAGAATACGAAGCACACTTTCCAATAATTTGCTGGGGAAGATCGGAGTCCTTGATTGAGTCCTTCACAGCAGCTACAACTTTCCCAGCAAAGGATGCTACCTCAGGATAGGGGTCCCGTGACAGACTGACAAGTCCCTGAAGGGTAATGGGGGACACAGTGATATTGTTACTCCAGGGTGACAGGGTAAAGTGACACTGTTACCACAGGGTGATAGGGGACACAGTGACATTGTTACTCCAGGGTTATGGGTTAGGGTAACAATGTTACTGTGTCCCCAACACAGTAACATTGTTACCCTTGGTAACACACACAATGACCGAGAATAGCTCACCTTCCATACATTGGTGTAGAAGCTATTCACGTGTTGGTTCTGTGTGTGTGCGACAGTGCCTGGACCCTTCTTCGGTACACTGTCCAGTAAACCTTCCGAGCTGCTGTGGAGGTCGTCGCTGCTGCTGTCCGAATCTGCTCGCTTCCTGTGTAGACTGCCAGAGAAGCCGTATGCCCTCTCCCTGTGACTTTTGCCGGGATTTTCCTCCAAGTCCACCTTCACCCACCCCTGAGACGTGATGCTGGTCTTGATGGAAGGTGTCGAAGTGGCGTCTAGAGTTTGCAAGGAGGCCATTTCGAACTGGTGCTTGTGGTTGATGACTAGTCGGCAGAGAGCAGCAGTGGTCTCCTGTTCAACGAGAATGACACAAGGCACCATCACTATAAGTACAGTACATACAGCACATATGGTACAGTCTGTGTGCGTGTGCATGCATGTGTCCTTATTAGTGTTGAACTGATAATTTGACAAATATCGTTATTGACAAATTATTCAATTACGTAGCTTCGATTCTATACATTTAAATCAATCAATTTGACCACATCATGAAAATTAACGTTCAATTCTAGATAATATAGCAGGTGTGTGATAGTTGGAAACACTTGATACAATACAACCTGCTCAACAAAGAAAGGAGAATTGGGAGGGACAGGTTGCTGTGGTGGCTCGAGTAGCTCAGTGGCTATGGTGGCTTCAGCCAGACATCCTGTTTTCAAGTGTTTCCAACTATCGTTATTGACACCAATATCAAAGTAACGGTTTGTTACCAGTATTGATATTCAGAGTGACCCTTCCCAGTTAGTGGTGAACCTCGTGACTGACATCGACTATTAGCATGGTCCACATCAAGTAATGTACTACAGTTGTGATGATTGCAAAGTAGCACATACATATACGTACAGTATATGTACAACTGTACAACTACGTATTTCTATTCATGATTCATCTCACTACCACTATCTACTCACTGTGTGAAGGAATACAGTGGAACCTCTCTATTACAAACCTCTGAATAGCAGAAACCTCTATAATAAGGACACCATTCTGTGTCCCGGTGTAGTACTGTAGTGCATTAAGTGACCTCTGAATCGAGGAAACCTCTGTAATAAGGACTAAATCAAGGTCCCAAAGTGTCCATAATAGAGAGGTTCCACTGTACTAATATTTGATCTGAAATCAACAATGGCCATTAGTTGCTCACAACCAACAACTATCAGAAGATGGACAAATGTCCACATCAGTATACCCCTCTGGTCCCCAGATACTGACCTTCCTGACAAGTGGGCTTGGGTCCTGGTAGAGGGCCAGGAGGTTGAGCCCGATGCTCTGGTTGATGCTGACAGCCAATTCATTAGTGCCATCCGTTGATGAGTTGATGAACAATCCAAGAGCAAAGACCCCGGCTGCTCGTACCTGGAGTGGGTACAGGGTGCAAGCTGAACCTGTGACCACACATGCACACATATACATGTACACACACACACACACACACACACACACACACACACACACACACACACACACACGTATAAACACACACACACACACACACACACACACACACACACACACACACAGTTTCACACACACACCAAGCATGGATGGTACAATTATGTACATGCATGCACCACACACAGTGTATGTACATATATATGGTAGGTACATGAGCGGTGAACACGTTCTCCTTCAAATGCAATGGAATTCACCTCAGGAACCTCATCCCAGAGGAGCTTGAAGAGCTTCTCGTGAGCACTGTCTCTCACTCCTGTCCACTGAGCATCCTCATAGCCCCTCCACAGGCAGCCCAAACACAGGGCAAGCCTACACACAACAGCAGAGAGTACACGGATGGTTGGCGGAATAAACAATAAACGAGAAGAAAAAATAAACAAAAGCTGAACAGACACAGACATCTGCGCTCATAGCTGTCAAGTATACAGACATTAAAAGACAACAGTACACTCAACAGTCTTGTCTGAACAGGTTTCTATTGTATACATGTTCATGCATGTCTATAGTACAAAGAATACATTTGCATGTCTCTGTTATGTCTCACCACTGTCTCAGCAGTGGATTGGGTTCGTCTAGCTGCTCCAGGCATGTTGCTATGAGGTTACTAGGTAAACAAACCGCCTGACCTCTCCTGTTGCCATTGACGATGGCGGCTAGAACAAACGCAGCCATCGTTTTGTACTCGTACTAAATGAAGAGAAGAGGTGAGGTATGAGTCATGGTGGAATGGGAGAGATCTACGTGTTTACATACATATGTGCATATATGAATATGCATGCATGCACGTACGCATGCACACACACATGCACTCACACTCACACACACACACACACACACACACACACACACACGCACATACACACACACACACGCACATACACACACACACACACACACACACACACACACACACACACACACACACACACACACACACACACCTGTGTTGTGGTATCCTTCAGGATAGAGACAAAGTATTCATGATTCTTATCTTTTGCTAAATCCGACTGACATGTCTACAGTTCAGAGCCAGACATGTGAGTAGCTCACACTCCACAAGTATGCAAGTACAGTATGTACACATATACGTATGTATGTATGTATAGTAGGCAGATAAGTACATATGTAAGTACATACGTATGTAGGTAGGCAGGTACATACTGTACAGTGTGTGCACTTCATCCACAGTACACTCAACCACTCACTTCATCCACAGTACACTCAACCACTCACTCCATCCACAGTACACTCAACCACTCACTCCATTCACAGTACACTCAACCACTCACTCTGTCCACAGTACACTCAACCACTCACTCCATTCACAGTACACTCAACCACTCACTCTGTCCACAGTACACTCAACCACTCACTCCATTCACAGTACACTCAACCATTCACTCTGTCCACAGTACACTCAACCACTCACTCTGTCCACAGTACACTCAACCACTCACTCCGTTCACAGTACACTCAACCACTCACTCCGTTCACAGTACACTCAACCACTCACTCTGTCCACAGTACACTCAACCACTCACTCTGTCCACAGTACACTCAACCACTCACTCTGTCCACAGTACACTCTACCACTCACTCCGTCCACAGTACACTAGACCACTCACCTCATCCACAGCTAAGATCTTGGCCCAAATGAAAACCAGGATGTTCTGCAGCTCACGGTTCTTACTCTGCAGCAACTTCAACACATAGGGGAAGATCCCGACAGACAGAGCCCGGTGGACTGCCCAAGGGCCGAGGTCCAGAAATCGTCCGAGAAGCTCCAATGCCTGAAATCTGTACACTTGACTCAGAAGGACCTGCAGCAAGACGATAAGGAGGAGGATGTGAAGATGTGCACACTGTGGTCAAAGTATAACTAGTGTATGTGTATTTATGTAAGTATGTACGTATGTATTTGTGTGTTTGTGTGTGTGTGTGTGTGTGTGTGTGTGTGTTTGTGTGTGTGTGTGTGTGTGTGTGTGTGTGTGTGCGTGCGTGTATGCATGCACATACACGCACACACACTGTGCCTTCTGTACCTGGAGGACAATAGGTAGTTGTTCCGGTGGTCTCTTGTCTGGGGATCCAGTCACTAGCCAAACTTGAAATGCTCTCATTTGATGAAGGAAGAAAGGGTTTGGCTGTGGAACAGAACAAAAACACAATAGTGTTTGAAGGGGCGAGGACACAACAATTGTAAAAAAAACTGTTTTCAAGTGAAGAGGATTGAAATTGAATGTTACGATAGCAACAATGAAAACACTCATCTGTACAAACTGTGAGTACGTACAAGATGAGTAAATGTTGTCAAAAAGTCACACATTTCAGTAAATGTTGTCAGAGAGGTACACATATCAGTACAATGCAATTGTACACTCTCACTTAGTGATATTCGGTGCAGTCAGGAGCAGTACTCACCTCATAATCCTTCCCTTCCAACAAGGAGGGGAGTTGTGCCAGACAGTGGTCCACAGCCATGTCCCAGGCATCCCATAGTGGATGCTGGTGGGTGGTGGGCAGCTCCGGGTGCGACACCGGGGAGCAGGAGTAAGAGTGGAGGATCCTCTGGGCCAGCAGGAAGTTCCTGAACAGACTTGCCACGAGGAGGTCTTGCCTGTACAGCTGCTTGAAAACATCTGCACAAAACACCAAGGTCTTGTTAGCTCCAGCACTCTGTAAGGACAGCCCTCTACCCCTTATACTGGTAGGTAGTAGAACCCCACACACAGGCATGGCAGAGTACTACCAGCTTGGAAGCTGTTCAAGAGATCATCTGGGACACACTACAGCAGTTCACTTGACGCCAACACTGCTCAATACCAACAATCTCACATGATCTGCATGCCACTACATGTATGTACATATGTGAGTGTACTATATGTAAGTACGCACGTATGTGAGTGTACTGTATGTAAGTATGCACGTATGTGAGTGTACTGTATGTAAGTACGCACGTATGTGAGTGTACTGTATGTAAGTACGCACGTATGTGAGTGTACTGTATGTAAGTACGCACGTATGTGAGTGTACTGTATGTAAGTACGCACGTATGTGAGTGTACTGTAAGTACGTATATGTATATGCATGTGAGTGTATTGTATGTACGTATGCGAGTGTACTGTACTGTACATATGTATGAGTGTACTGTATGTACATAGGTATATAATGGAGGGTACTGTATGTAGAGTATATCAGCATGGCAGTACGCAAACTGCATTCATCTACATATGTATGTAGGTATGCACGTATGTACAGTATATACCCACCTCTTGGGAATGTGTTCCATGCAATTGTGTCAGTGACCGCAGTGAATATCCAGTTCAGTTCACCAAGAGGGGTCTTTCTGTCCGTCACTCTACCAGGTAGTCTGCAATCAAAGGTAATAATACGCACATCATACACAAATAAGTACACTCATGGCACACACACACATACGTATGTACAGTACACACAGACACACACAGACACACACACACACACACACACACACACACACACACACACATACACACACACACACACACACACACAAACACACACAGACAGACAGACAGACACACACAGAGACACACAGACAGACACACACACACACACACACATACACACAGACAGACACACAGACAGACACACACACAGAGACACACAGACACACACACACACACACTAACACACACACACACTAACACACACACACATGTACATGTACACTAAGGTGTTCTATCCACACTCACTTGTCAACGATATCCGGTGTGAACTTCCCTACTAACCTGCCAACCTTTCTCCAGCATACCCTACCAAACAGAATAGGCAGACTTCATCCGAAGCATCACAACTATCACAAACAGATCAACATGTACAGGTACACAGGCACACACATGCACACAATACATACATACGTACATTGCACAATGCACAGGTAGGGGATACACACATACATACATACCATCTTAGGGCAGTTCGGATTGGTGAGGTCAAGCAAACAGTGAACAAATCAGCCGGCATGGCTGGATTCATGGGCAGCATCTGGTCAGAGGAACAGGCTCCCAGGATAATACTGTGGTTGAGCAAACCTAGGTTTTCTGCTCCTGATAGAGCGTTCGGGTCAACGGAATTCTCCATGCAAGCATCCAGTTGATAGAAGAGAAGGAGGGGGGCAGACGATAAAGATAAGTACTCGAGGCAACTTAGATTGGTTGGCAGAATTGAAGAGTTTACATACGTATGTATGTACTTACACTTACACCATACATTGTATGTATACACAGTGAAACTTGCTTAGTAAACACCTTGGTTATTACTAGGGCTGGGAATCGGTTGTAATTTTCAAATCGATTATCAGTACATATTAACTGATTGATTAGTCGATTAATCACCGGAAGCAATTAAGTGGGCGTGACCGGAAACCACTCCCACTTTATTAGATGGAGTAGTCATCCAATAGACATGATGTAAAGTTCATAGAGTCCTTCTCATATTTCAGGTACGAAATTGGACCCATGGAGTGTAGGTTCTGGGTAATAAGGTGGGGTGGCTTCCTGTTCTACTCACTTAATTACTTCCTGTGATTAATCGATTTGCTGGTGCTATTATTGATAATCAGATTTGAAAAGAAATTCGATTGATTATTCGAGCAATCGATCAATCATCCCATCACTAGTTGTTACATATCTTTGTCAATACATGTGCTTCACTCTTTCCCTGGCTCATATACACTATGTCAACCAGTACTGATAGTAAGTACGTCTGATAAGAAGTACAGATTTGATGTGTTCTTGAGGTACTTACTAAGCAAGTTTGACTGTACATAAATGCACATACGTACACACGTATGCACGTATATATACCTGTAACAAGAACTCTTGCTCTTTCTGACTTGCAAAATGTTTGAATTTATCGACAATCAAACCTATGTACATAGCAGACAACCGAGATCACTGGAGTAGCGAATGCACAGTACGCATATATGCACATACATATGTTTACACATGTAGACATGTAGACACACACACACACACACACACACACACACACACACACACACACACACACACACACAGACCACAATCATACAGTACAAGATGACACATAGTTGTACAGTACACACATGGAGATGTATAGTTACACATGTACGTACATCCATGCAGCACACAGTTGTACAGTACAAGGAAACATGCAGGTGTACAATACGCACCGACATACATGAAGGATGTACAACTGTACAGTACAAAGAGACATGCAGGTGTACAATACGCAGGGACATACATGGAGGATGTACAACTGTACAGTACAAGGAGACATGCAGGTGTACAATACGCACTGACATACATGGAGGATGTACAACTGTACAGTACAAGAGTGCATGCAGTAGATGATGAGATTTGCTAGCTACTCTTACCAGCCAGGGAACAGTCGAACACATAGATGGTTGGGAAGCTCAACCAACACTGGAGGTCGTAGAGGGACAAGGGTATGTACTGGGTGTAGGTCTGCAGGTAAAGGGGGACAAGGGTATGTACTGGGTGTAGGTCTGCAGGTGAAGAGGTACAAGGGTATGTACTGGGTGTAGGTCTGCAGGTAAAGGGGGACAAGGGTATGTACTGGGTGTAGGTCTGCAGGTGAAGAGGTACAAGGGTATGTACTGGGTGTAGGTCTGCAGGTGAAGGGGGACAAGGGTATGTACTGGGTGTACATAAAGGGATACCAATCATTTTTCTCACCATGTGAATACACTAACATACGCAGCGGACACTTTGGCTAGCACAGTGGAGTCATGGTCAAGATGCTACATGTGAGCTGAATCATCGCAGGAGAGGCACCATCCTAAGCACCTTATCACTGACACTTATTATAACTACCATGAAATAGATGACCATCAGCAACAGCAGTACAGGTGAAGTACATTGTGCTTCACTAAGGTCTTCTAAGAATGACTGTGAATGAGCTGAGTGAGACTGGCTCAGAACAAAACCATCAAACACACGTGATAAGGAGTTGACATGGACAGACTCATGAAACATACACACAGAGTACCTGTATATACTAGGTACAACCTAGGCATACCAAGGTGAAGGACCACTAATAGTGCACACACACACACACACACACACACACACACACACACACACACACACACACACACACACACACACCATATCATGTCATACCTTATTGAAGACCCATATTTCCCCATTGGTTGTTGGCTTTGGAACACCATGGCCATTATAGTGGAACAGAATGCGGTCGTTCTGTGCAAAAGCAGCATTGTCAGAGTATTTGACAACATTAGTGATGAACACACGTACATGCACACACATAATACAACACACAGAGACTCACACACACACACACACACACACACACACACACACACACACACACACACACACACACACCAGGTAAGGTGATACAATCAACACGTAATACAATACCTTTGCATTCCTTCTGTGTGAAATACAATTCTTCTTGATTTCTTCCATGGTAGGGTCGAGCAGCTGCTTATACCTGGCTCGGGGCTGCCACCGTTCGTACTGCTTCTGCAGACTCTGGCCAATCTGTTCCAAGGCCTTCTGCGGACCAATAGACAGCGGATCTAAAATATGAGGAGTTTGTGTATAAATGCACCATCACATACCACACTGTTACATTGTGCATTGTCACAAGGTACACTACCACACACTACACTGTCACATTGTGCATTGTCACAAGGTACACTGCCACACACTACACTGTCACATTGTGCATTGTCACAAGGTACACTGCCACACACTACACTTTCATACTGTATGTCATCACACTTTACACTAGAACACACGCTGTTACTTTCAATATATATACAATGTGTCATGGATCATATACTTACATACTCGCCTTAAATGGACTTACGCTAGTGCACTATTTTGTGGAAGTGTACACACACATACACGCAATCTGACTGACTTCGGGAGGAGCCATATCACACAGCACCACACATTTGTACGTACCAATCCAACATTCCATCCTAGCACAAGGATCCGTCTTCACCACATCTGGTGGGTCCACTCCAATGTTCAGACAATAGGTGAGAATGACGGTCACTGTTTTCATCTGTAGCCATTAGACATCAAGAGAACATGAATAAGTACAACAGTAATAAGTATAGTACCAATATAATGTACAAGTACCAATGAATATCCAGTTATTCCGCCAAACTCGTTAATCCACCATATTCTTTGAAAACAAATTGCGGCGGATTAACGAGTATTCACTGTACAAAGCAGCTGGTACGACTCAAATGGGAGGGGGAGGGGATAATCAAATCATTAACTGATTGAAAACACATAGCAATACTACACAACACCAGAGCGGTCCTGATTCCAGAGCTCACAAATATCATCCAAAGAGCTAAACGGCGTTCATTGAAGGATAGCACTTAGAAGACATTCAGCTACAGGCCTGGAATCTTCTGTGAGACGTGCTTATACAGCTGATAGTTGCCACTCACCCTATCTTTGATTCTCCACGAGTTACCCTCCGGCTCAATCCCTTCGATAGTCTCAAGATGTCGTGCCTTCATGAAGCTAAGAGGAATGCTCCAGTCTGCCAGATCCGCTGTTTCACCAGCAAAGATTCTGTCAATATTGATATCGCCCTTCTCCATGATCGCTGGTATCGTCCGACTACTTGGCGACTGACTGGACGAGACTGGAAGCTTAGCTGGCAAACGTCCTGTGACTACCTGGAGGCGTTACCACGAGGAAGAGGTAAACCCTGTGTTTGCAAGATAATTAAGGAACACCAAAATGGAGCCTCAGGACATCTTGTACGACCCGGGGGAATACATCGAAACAGTGAGTTACGTCCGTCATAATCTAACCCCGCGTAGTTAAGTTTCAGTTATTTGTTCACTTTTTTGCTGTAATAAGTATAGTACGCCAATAGGACTACCTTTGTGAAATCCTATCAGTATTAGACAGACATGTATAACCGTGTATGGTACAGTATTATTATTTCAATTCGAAATATTTATATATTTTACTCGTCAGGCTTCGGGTAATAAAGTGAGTAGAAATTGCCTTTTGTGCGGCAGCCAACACATAGTGCTGAGTGGCAAGGTGAGCATGATTGCCAAACTATTATGGTTACTTTGTGTGTGTGTGTGTGTGTGTGTGTGTGTGTGTGTGTGTGTGTGTGTGTGTGTGTGTGAGCATGCGTGTGTGTGTGTGTGTGTGTGAGCATGTGTGTGTGTGTGTGTGTGAGCATGTGTGTGTGTGTGTGTGTGTGTGTGTGTGTGTGTGTGTGTGTGAGCATGCGTGTGTGTGTGTGTGTGTGTGTGTGTGTGAGCATGCGTGTGTGTGTGTGTGTGTGTGTGTGTGTGTGTGTGTGTGTGTGTGTGTGTGTGTGTGTGTACATGTAACATATCCAAGTTAGCTCCATGTACAACAACCGCATATGTTTGTTCTGGTCCACCAGTCCATCATACAGCCCAACTGCATTCTGCGAGGTGACCTTGCTCAAGTGCACATCGGCCGGAATTGCATAGTATCAACGGGAGTTGTGATATCACCGCCATTCAGGAAGCTGGCTAATGGGTAAGTCAGCACATGTGCATATTATGTACATGTAATATACATCTATATATGATACATAGGTGATATTATTATAAATATATACAGTGTTTGTACAGTACATATACACTTCCTTATGTATTATACATACATAATTTCCGCACAGGTCGGCGTTTTTTCCTGTTCAAATTGGTGACAATATCTTTGTTGATGAGAACTCCGTCATCAGTGCAGCCAGTATAGGTTCTTACGTGTACATTGGAAAGAATTGTGTTCTTGTGAGTTTCGTGGGGGATTGGGCAAGATCTGTTGATGAACACCATGTGCTTGTTGTTGCTATCATCTGTGCACATGTGGGTATGTACACGTCCATGTTACTGTCCTCTACATACATGTACACAATACCATCCTTTACATACATGTGCATGTTACCATCCTTTACATACATGTGCATGTTACCATCCTTTACAGGCATGTGCATGTTACTGTTCACCTTTACATACATGTGCATGTTACTGTTGACCTTTACATGCATGTGCATGTTATCTCTTTCTCCTGTGTACAGTCGCAGGGATGTATCCTGAGGGATTGTTGTCGGATCGAGGATAACACTGTTGTTCCTCCGGAGACAGTTGTACCTCCATTCACTGTTTTCTCGGGATCGCCAGGGAAACAGACAGGGGAACTCCCTGAAAGCATGCAGGATTTAATGATAGAAGTCACAAGGACCTACTATTTACATTTCAAATCCAAACAATCATAGTCCTGCAATCTATTATGATCCAATTAATCTAATAATTAATTAATTCAATTACAAGACAATAATAATATATTCATCTGTATTATATGCATATATATATTTAATTTGAGGTGCTCTAAGACTAGCTAGCCATGTACATCTACACTTGTATAGGAGTGAAGCAAACGAAGGTTGTGCCTGTGCACTGAATAAAAAAGGAGACTACAAACAAACACGAATGCACATGTAACATCGAATCTGCATTTCTAATTCCAGCTGTGTGATCGTGCAAATTGAAGTGGGAATTTTAAGTGACACAGCTGCGTTATTTCTTGTGGCCTCCGCTCAGTGTTAGGCTCTGACTGC
>OZ026556.1:4455000-4480000 GCA_964020155.1 Chondrilla cf. caribensis | reverse complement strand
AGCTCTAAAATTGCTTAACAACGAGCTCTCAAGCCAATCCATCCGTGATTGTGTCAGGCTAGGTAAATACACTACTTCAAGTAACAGACCTAGGCCACTGCTTGTCCAATTCAACAGCTCGCGTGATGTATCCACCATCCTGTCTAGCAGATCCAAGCTAGCCTCGACTAAATTAGCCATAAAGCCCCAAATGTCTCCACAAGAAAGAGAAATAGAATCGCTATTACTCACGGAAAGACGCAGGCTACTCAATAATAGGACTCCATCAAAACATATAACGATCCGCAAAAATCAGCTCCTAATAAGTGGCCAACTGCATGCCCAGGTTTCTGTCATCAACAATAAATGCCACCTCCAATACATAGTCCACAACGAAGTGGTCTCCACCATCCAATCCAATGAAGTGGTCTCCACCAACCCTACCACCATTCCATCTAAACCTACTCCTGCCAAATCACCCCTCCACAATCACGATACATCTACCTCGCAAAATTGACTTCATGGCCACCCCACTACTCATCCTATCGCCAAATTAGCTATCAATTCCAGTTTAATCTCTTTAAAATTTGGCTCATGGAATGCTAGAAGCATCAAGAATAAATTAACTTTCGTCCAATCACTAACCTATTCACAATCTTATGATCTGTTGTGTATTGCTGAAACATGGATGAATGCTGAAATCCATGATAATGAAATATTGTCCCAGGGCTATATCATCTATCGTAATGACCGCTCTTCTCGAGGTGGTGGTGTTTTAGTGGCAGTCTCAGCTAAGATTCCTTCGAAAATTTTCCTCATAGCTCAGGATGTTGAACTAGTAGCAATCCAAATAAATACACCAGTACCAACGATTGTAGCATGCATATACATCCCGCCCCGTAGCCCTCCGTCATATATCTCAGCTGTCACTCATCATATCAAAGAAATGAGTTCTATGTGTGAAAATATCATTATTCTGGGAGACCTCAACCATCCCCTCATTGATTGGCCATCATTGACAGGAAACTCTGATTCTGGGTCTATAATATGCGAATGCTTTTTCAACTCAAACTTATCACAGTTAGTGACTGAACCTACCCACTCTGGGGGAAATATTCTGGACATAGTTGCTACCAACAATCCACAAGCCATTACCAGCCTATCTATAAATGCTGCCCCTAGCCATATAAAATCGGATCACCTGATAATTTCTTTCGCTTATGAATTACACACCAAATTCCCAACTCATTTCCGGAAATCAACTCTGTGGCTGTATTCTAAAACGAATCCATCAGCCATTAAGTACTACTTTGATCACCTGGATCCTTTAACATTTCATTTGTCCCACAACACCAATCTCGCATGTCATTATCTTTCCCGTTTACTTCTGGATGTTTGTACCAGATGTATACCCTCTACAACACTATCACATTCATCTCCCAAATGGTTCAATACTGAGGTCCGTCATCGTCTAAATTGTATCCATACACTCAGACGTCGTTGTAAAAAAAATCCATCCCCTACCATCAATGCCAAACTAGCCAAAGAGGAAACCAAATTACTTCATCTTATGGAAAAGACCAAATCTGACTATGAATCTAAAATCATAGCAGAAAGAAACCCAGCTAAGCTATATTCCTATCTACGTCATCTAACGTCCAGCGGATCCTTCCCATCGCAGATCTACAAATCAGAAAGCTCACCTACTACCAACCCTCTAGAAACTGCTGAAACATTTAACAATTACTTTCACTCAACCTTTTCTTCATGCCTCTACGATCTACCACCTATGAGCCAGCTACCAACACCGACTACTCAATTGCACACTATCACCATTGACCAACATGATGTTATTGATGCCATTACATCACTGGACTGTAAAAAAGCCTTCGGCTGTGACGACATAAGCCCTCATCTTATCAAAATTTGTGCTCAATATCTGATACACCCTCTAACAAATCTACTCCAATTGAGTGTCCAAACTACCTCTATACCCCAGCAATGGAAAGTGCATAAAATTGTCCCCATCCATAAAAAAGGAGATCGTTCTATTGTCTCGAACTATAGACCAATTTCCCTTCTCTGCACATTATCTAGAGTGCTCGAATCTATAATCTACCAGAAAGTTGCTGAGTTCGTCCGTCCTTTATTATCCTGCCACCAATATGGATTCCTCCCAAAGAGATCATCCCTACAGAACTTGCTCTTGTCTTATCAATTTGTGACTGAAGCACTCGATCATTCAGATGCTGTTGATGCAATATATCTAGACTTCTCAAAAGCTTTCGATACTCTGCCACATTCAAGACTATTATACAAACTCTGGAGAATTGGTATCACTGGTCCCTTATGGCAATGGTTTAAAGATTATTTATCAAACCGACAACACTACGTCGAAATTAATGGTGTAAAGTCTAAACTTCTCCCGGTACTCTCAGGTGTGCCTCAAGGTAGTGTCCTTGGGCCACTACTTTTTCTAATTTACATAGATGATCTCCCAAACTGTTTGACCCACTCCTTTATTAGCCTCTTTGCCGATGACACTAAACTGCTGCTTAATGTTACGAAATTCAATCATGCGAACCTCCAAAGTGACCTTGATTCTATACTGAATTGGTGTGAGAATTGGCGTCTTAAATTAAATCTCGACAAATGTTCTACAATCCATTTTTCTAACAGAGCATCTTCAAGTACTACAAATTACTCCTTGGGAGGCCACACAATTAATACCTTACCTTATGTCCGTGATCTAGGCATCCAAATCAACAATTCCCTTTCCTTTGAAGATCACTACAAATCCATTTGCAACAAAGCATATCAAAGTTTATACATGATTCGTCGATCCCTTCATCAGCACTCAGCTCCCACAGAAATCAAGAAGCAACTATATCTATCCCTAGTCAGATCAAACCTTACCTATTGTTCACAGTTATGGAGACCGTCACTAATAAAGCACATAACAATGATAGAAAACGTACAGCGCCGTGCCACCAAATTCATTACCAACGACTATTCCTCCAATTACAAAATTCGCCTACAAAGTCTGAATCTCTTGCCTCTTATGTTTTGGCTAGAACTCCAAGACTTGTTATACCTAATTAAGAATTTGCAAAATCCTTCTGACAGTCTGAATATCTACGATCATGTATCATTTGTTTCATCAAAAACTCGAAGAGACCATCAAATGCTAAAATATAATCACACAAAATCATCTATTGCCCGCCACTTTTACTTTAACAGAGTCGTAAAATTATGGAATGCCGTCCAGCCAATCGATCTGAGCCAACCATTTCACTTAATCAAGCGCCACCTACTTAATCTTCTATGGAGAAAATTTGAATCATCATTTGACCCTCATATTATTTGCTCATTCCATTTTGTCTGTCCCTGTAGTAAATGTCACCATATTATTTATTAACTTAATATATAATTATAATTCTTTGCATTCATATTTTTACTGTCATCTCACTATTATTTCTTGTAATTCTGACACCCTACCTCATACCACTTAAACATGTCAGGCATATAATATATTTTTATAAACATCATACACTTCTGATTTTCAGACACTCATGTAAATACATGTTGTACAGTCTTATTGTACCCCACTATATACATATAACCCCACACACTATGATTTCTTGCCATCACTGTTATAAAAATTATTTATTGTAGACACCTATTGTTACTTTGTAATTAATTGGGCCCACATCATACATTATTCATTTCATGCAATTATCCACAGTTCCATATACTTGTCCTTATGGCTTTACTATATTATATCCAGTACAAATCAATGTCATACTTCAGGCTACATCACATGTTGATGGTAGACCTTCAGCCACCATTCACATCCACCATTATTCCACACTATTACTCTATTTCATCTGTCTGGCTGTAAAGCAGTGTAATAATAATAATAATAATAATAATAATAATATTGTACTGATAGTAGTGGAGTATGCATTACATATCATGTACAATCTAAGTGGATTTCATATTACGGTATAAGTGTGCATGTGCTGTACATGTCCCGGATGTATGCGCTTACTTAGCATTTAGATATGTAAGTACCATTGAATGTATGTACCTCCTGCACAAAGGTTGCCCACAAATGTGATGTGTGTTTCATAAAAGTTGAAATCTGGTCCCAGCTAAGCCTGAAATACCATGTGCTGGAGTGTTGCATAATTGAAAACTGTACCTCGTTCAAGACTCGTTGGACGGTAGCGATCCCAATTGAAATTGGACACCTCTACATGTACTCCAGTGACTGCGCCTCCTATCTCAGATTCCGTGGATTCCAGCCCCTCCCCTGACCTCTTTCCCAGCCTCTGCAGCCCCTCCCACATCCTCTGTGGCTATACAGCTCCGCCCATTACTATTGTGTGTGGCCACATGGTGACAGGCTCCACCCTCCCTGCTTCCTGTACAGCTGGTGGTAGGCTCCACCTTTGTACTGTCCCTGTTGAACACCTTGTACAAACATTGTATCCATTGGATACCCCAGCTCCACCATAGATACTAGAACTACGTACTGTTGCTCAAAATAGAGGGAGTGTCTGGAGTTACAATGAAGACACTAGTACTTTCACCAAATTGATCATGATCTTGAAACTGGAGTGTTGTGTGACAGTCTTATGGTGCTGATGGTTTTCAAATGTACACTCAAACCTCTCACCAACAGCACCCAAGGTTCCTCAAGGTGACTTTTCCTACCATTGTGACCAATATCCTGTTGTAACCAACATACACTAATACTGTGTACAGTACATGAATACACCTGCAAGATATTATTATAAGGTAACTGTCCTTGTAATAAGTGGCTGTTATGAAGTGGCTTGACGGTGTGATGAAATGTCCCAGTGGAGACCATGTGCATGATGGAATGCTGTCGTGTGTGAGGATAATAGTTGAACAACCCTCCCAGCTCCTACTGGGTGGACTTGTGGCTTTCGCACAGTCGACCTTCAGCTGCTGTGATGACAAGTGTCTGTAGGGAATCAGCTGTGTACACACCTCCCTCAGAGAGGGTGAGTTCCTAATGATATTCATAGTGTGCGAATATCATCACAAGACATTGGGTGTGGTCCCCCTTGAGACATAACCAATAACATTGCACTAAACTGTACGTACACAGACACTCAATGAGCGTGACCACATGATCAAGGTTCATCTTCTGGTAAAACAGTAGGGTATATTATAATGCATCCACACAAAATAAAATTAAACAAGTAATTCGAGTTCAAAAACTCATGGGGTTGCCGCACTCGCACTTGAATTACTTGGGCGTCTTTCTTAGGTTCAGAAGAACCTTTGCTGAAAGTTAATACATTTGGCGGAGCTTCAGTGCACGAATTCTGGCCCAATTTCAAATTGTCAGCGTTCGAAACCAGCCATCTTTCTTTCACACATTATAAATAGTGAATGCACAGTCTAGACAATACATACACTTCATACACATACACAACACAACCCCATCAAATACAATAGTACATGTAATATTAATGACACTTACAAATATGTAATAACATTAAAATTAAAAATGTATACCATGTGAGGCCATCAAGATAAAACATTGTCACCACAGACATGCATAAATCAGATTGGTACATGTCCTTCTGCAAAGATTAATGGTATGGAATTAGGTGAGTTGCATCGTGCCAATGATCTAGATCCTCTAATTGCTGTGATAGCTGATGGTACCAGGCTGATCGAATGAGAGTCGACATCTAATCCAGCCCATCACCATCTCATAGTACTGGTCTCTTCTGTGGTGATCAGGCTTGCCGGTCTTTGGTATAGGATGGTTGCTGTTGGTCCCATCCCACCTATTGCAGAGAAGATAAGTGGGGTAAATGAACCGTGCTAGATCTCTTGGACTCTGTTCGTATGTCTGTCTCTTCTCCATTTCATTTTGCTTGCATAGAGATTGCAAAGGAAAACTTTTGTTGTTCAATGCTAGAGGGTCAAAATACCCTGACATGAACAAATGCATCATGTGCATTATTCCACATCCCCTTGCACTTGATGTCAGGTCAACTCTCATCTTGGATGTTGGCAGACCTTTCATTTTAGCACTTCTTCTGAGAGTGGTTGTAGCGCTGGTTCACATTCAGAATCTACACACTTGGTCGCTTCCAAGAGGAGGGTGGTAATCAGGTCATGAATTTCATTGCATCCCGATATGATAAAACCTCCATGACTGCAGCTCATTGCATGATCCACATCATTCGCTTTGCCACATACACAAGTAGTTGCCATGCCTTTAGGATGCCACCCATATCACAAGACAAGCTTTAAGGGTGTCCCAAAAGGCACCCTCTGCAGCCCCTCCCACATTCTCTGCAGCCCCTCCCACATCCTCCGTGGCTATACAGCTCCGCCCATTACTATTGTGTGTGGCCGCATGGTGGCAGGCTCCACCCTCCCTGCTTCCTGTACAGCTGGTGGTAGGCTCCACCTTTGTACTGTCCCTGTTGAACACCTTGTACAAACATTGTATCCATTGGATACCCCAGCTCCACCATAGATACTAGAACTACGTACTGTTGCTCAAAATAGAGGGAGTGTCTGGAGTTACAATGAAGACACTAGTACTTTCACCAAATTGATCATGATCTTGAAACTGGAGTGTTGTGTGACAGTCTTATGGTACTGATGGTTTTCAAATGTACACTCAAACCTCTCACCAACAGCACCCAAGGTTCCTCAAGGTGACTTTTCCTACCATTGTGACCAATATCCTGTTGTAACCAACATACACTAATACTGTGTACAGTACATGAATACACCTGCAAGATATTATTATAAGGTAGCTGTCCTTGTAATAAGTGGCTGTTATGAAGTGGCTTGACGGTGTGATGAAATGTCCCAGTGGAGACCATGTGTATGATGGAATGCTGTCGTGTGTGAGGATAATAGTGAACAACCCTCCCAGCTCGTACTGGGTGGTCTTGTGGCTCTGGATTTTGGCTGTAATTTGTGCTGTAATAACAATCACAGTCGACCTTCATGAACAGCTGTGATAAGTGTCCCTGTCGGAATCAGCTGTGTACACACCTCCCTCGGAGAGTGTGAATTCCTAATGATATTCATGGTGTGTGAATATCATCACAAGCCATAGGGTGTGGTCCCTCTGGGGCAAACCCAATAACATTGCACTGAATATAGTTATGAACAGTTGCCCAGACACTCAATAAACATAACCAATAACATTGCACTGAATCTGTAGGTACACAGACACTCAATGAACGTGACCACATGATCAAGGTTTGAATTCTGATAAAACACACTCAGAAAATGAACAGTAGGCCATATAAAGGAATAAATATAATGTATCCACACAAAATAAATTAAAAAAATACTAAGTTATAAGAAACTTAAAATAAATATGTCAATATTCAATATCTGTTTGTTCGCTGATGTAGGAGGAGCGGTAACTTTCACGTTCTCTCCTTTCAAGTCGCCTCAACTGAGTTCTGATTTTCGCCATCCAGTTGTTTCTCTCGTCGCGAGTCTTCACTCTGAATCGGACACCATTCTCCATGACAACCATACTCTTCTTTTCCAATGTACAAATCTTTACATCTTGAGAACTCGGGTCAACAGGAAACAGCTCGAAAACAAATTGCTGTTGGCAGAAAGAATTCAGAATAATTAAGTTAGTAGAATCGCATACTGTTCTCGAGTACTTTGTCAAGGACAGCAGAGCACTAATGTCACAATACAGGTACAATACAAGTATACTGTACAATACAGGTACACTGTACAATACAGGTATACTGTACAATACAGGTACACTGTACAATACAAGTATACTGTACAATACAGGTACACTGTACAATACAGGTACAATATGGGTAGAATACGAGTACAATGCGGGTACAGTACAGGTACAGTACATAGACTACCCTATGTATCTTGGACTCCAGCATAGTGTTGTGAGTTGCATTGAGTGTACATATCACAAAGTACTTATGCTCTTTCTCGTATGTACAAAAGCAAACACACACACATGCACTTGCACACACACACACTTACATCCTTCTTTGGAGACAACACCTCAATCTCACGCACACTCAGACCGGCTAGACTGATGATTCTGGTCTTGGTATTTCTCCTCTGTGTATACAAATATTAATGGATTACACCTCATAAAACTCTCCCTTATGCAAGCTCATAGACTGCATGCAAGAACCAACTTGTACTCTCCTATAATGCAAGCAACCTTCAGAATACAGTTTGAATTCATAATTCTTCCAGCGACCTGGGGTTCCTGGAGGATAACAGGGGATGGAGAGAACATCAACTCCATTACTAAACCCTGAAGTATTGTAAATACTGAGTGGACAGCCATGACATGCTGTTTCTGTATGTTGTAGTCCCTCCCATCACTGAGTGGGACCACACCCATCACAAAACTGGACCTTACTACCACTGAATAGGACCACACCCACCACTGAGCAAGACCACACCCACCACCAAATAGGGACAATCTCAGGTCCCCTAACCCCTAACTCCACCTACACACAGAACTCACACCACACCACACTAACGTTCTAGCTCCATAAATCCGATATGCTCAATTATTTTCTGTTTCGACTGGACTCTTACTTGTAAAGGCCCTTTTTTGACTGCCTCATAAAACATCTAAATCACCCACAAAAGTATAAAATCAAGTCAAATATTATAGATGTTTCAGATCAGTTGAAGTCTGCACAGATTATCGAGGTCATACCGTTAATGTCTCCAGTGACAATTCACTGCTGAACTGAATGTGCATGAACACATATTCATCCAGTGACACCTGAGGGAGGGTTGGCAGGGACAATTTGTGTCACCAAATATAGAATAAATTAGTAAACCAACAAAGAGTACATCAAAACAGTACACAGGGCAGCTGGACAATAACAATACAAGTTGACTGAATTTTACTAGTTGAAGGTGCAAGCAGCACATGACTGGGACAGGTTGAACCCGGGACTATGGGGGCTAATCTACCAACACTGCATTACTGCTGAGTAAGATGATGTATTGAGTGTACATAGGTTAGTATATTATAATATGAGTGAGACTGCTGAATCAGCTCATCTACATAATATGTAGGCATGTCATAGGGAGCCTAGCTCAGCAAGGGACTACATACATCAAGGGTTTATCTATCATAACTGCATAACTGCTGAATCAACCCATGTACACAATAATATGTAGGTGTGTCATAAGGAGTCTGGCCCAGCAAGGGACTAGGTACATCAAGGGTTAATCTATCATAACTGCATAACTGCTGAATCAGATGACGGATGCACTGTGAAACTTTGATCAAATACCACTCCTGCTGGCTGCAGTGTATTGGGATTACATGCCATCGAAGGTGGTCACCAAACCTTTGGGACAGTATTCACCTGATTGCACGGGATATGCATACATTGCATTGGAGGTTGGATATTATGGACAAGGGGGCGTTCATTTAAGAATTTGGTTGACCATCTCGAACGTAGAAGCACGTATTGAATATGTATGAATATACTGTACAGTATGTATGCACACATACTGTCTATATACATAGGTACTGTGCAGTATGTATGTATGTATACTGTATATGCATGTACTGTACGGTATGTATGTATGTATTACAGTATATGATGAACAGTGGGAACAGCCATGACTCACCATCTTCTGATGCCGTGTGCTGTGAAGGTTGTTGCTCAGCAGAACCAGAGAAACAGCGCAGGCACTGCATGTGTCTACGTGTCAAGGGGAAAGTAGAAAAAATGAAGAAAATAATTTACTGAATGGAATATGCACATACAAACATACACAGTCAAATTACGTACACTGGAAGATATTATAATATACTGCTCAGTGAGAATATTATGTCATGTATGTACAGTACATACACTACTTATGTGTTCGTTGTATTTGTAATTGCATTACACACAGCAACTTACCAGCACTACAAAACTTTTTTGGATTGGAAAGATGGTAGTATTTGCCAAATTCATTCATAATCCACTCAATGTACTTTGGCTCATCAGGTAGTGTTAGTGCCTTCACCAACTCTCTGATAGCTTCAACAAGGTTTAGCCCGGTAACATCCAAAAGGCGAAGGAAACACCGAAGGACTTGTTGACGAAAAGGATCTTTAGAGCTACCAATTGAAGAAGAGAATTCGTAAACAACTTGTCAAACAAACAGAAACAAACATACTCAACTACCAATTCATCCACACGCCTACCCACTCTAACCAACACACCTACCCACCCCCACCCACCCCAACCCACACAACTACCCACCCCAACCCACACACCCACCCACCCCAACCCACACACCTACCCACCCTAACCCATATTATTAATCCCGCAGACTCCAACACACTTTTTTCCAAGATATTCTCCAATGGCCACTTTGTCAAAGCACTCTTTATACAACCACAATGCTACGTCTTCGGGAGTATCATTCACCAGTCCTTTTTCGAGTAGATAAGGCATCCCCTAAGTACAGTTGTCAAGATAAAGAGCTTCCACCATGAGTCAGATTGCCATGGTAACCACAAAGTCAACATTATAATGATATTCATTGCAAGATAAACAAACCAATAACATTCTAAACACCACTGAATACGTCATATACAATATACAGTACCAACCTCAGAAGTACTTCCAGAGCTGAACTTCTTTTTTCCTGCTCTAATGACTTCTTGCAGAAGTGTTCTAGAGAGAAATGGCAGTTGGAGTGCAATTGACAAAACACATGCACACACGCATGCAAGCACACACACATCACATCATACACACACACACACACACACACACACACACACACACACACACACACACACACACACCACACACAAATTGAATACCTGGTGTTCAAAGAGTATGCGTATCTTGCTTCAATTTTGGGACCACACATGACACTTAGTTTAGTCAATTCCCTCCTCAAGTCCTAACGAGATCAAGCACAACATGATACTCTTGCAAGGACCCAAATATCAATGTGTAGTGGTTGAGAGCTGACTCGGTCAAAATATTACCACATCTTCATCACATGGACTATCTGACGTACTCAACCCTTTCACCTGAGCTACACACTGTCAGACTGTGTATTCGAATACAAGTGCAGCGAAACTGCAGAGCTGCTGCTTACATTCAGTCAGCACTACTGCAGAGCTGCTGCTTACATTCAATCAGCACTACTGCGTGAATCTTGAAGCACTTTACACTCACTCTCTAACAAGGAGTTATTTGGTTTCAGCAGTTTAGACTAAGGTGCAGCTACGAATCATGAATACAGACTTCACTGCATTCAACATGCAGACGGTTAGCGTATAAGAAAGGCGTTTTGTATCAGTATCCTCTTCGTAGGTCTATTGATGTTGGTGTCGTTAGCTTCTCTTACGTTATGCATGGAAACTATTAGCAGTCCACCTCCCTTGGTTCGATGCCTACCTCTATCTCTTGTCCTATTTTCTTCCGCTTGGACATCACTTCGGAGGTAAACTTCGCTCGTTCCTCGGCTAGGATAGGCGGTCGAGAAAAAAACAACGACAGATCGTCCAAACTCTTCGACAAAGTTCTGCTAAAGTCACTAGTCGCAGTGTCATCGTTCATGTGGTCGGCTTCCGCACTTTCGGTGATTGCTCTATCTCTCTTTATTCTGGGAAGCGTGCAGTAGTGTACTTGCTCCGCCATGATTGGCACCCTGGGTGGGTTCTCCTATCCTTCCGAGTTCAGTTGTAACAGTACTGAGTATACTGGGGGGTTATAGCCTAATTTGTCCGACAAATAGATTGCGCCAAACCTCGGCGCACAAATCCACGCCCCCGTTGACGGTAGGGGCGATAAATTTAACTTAAAGCCCCCAGGCTATTACAGGCAAGTAACTGATACAGATCATAGCATACCTACATGCTCTAACAGCATCCATGAGAGTATCTAAGTGTGTAGATCGACACGAGACTCTCTCAAAACGTAATCGAAGCCCATTTTGATTGCCAGACATAGTAGCATTAGCAATAGTAATGTATGTTCTGAATGTAGTATGTTACACCTGTGTTTAAAGCTATATTATGTTACTCTAAACATTTTGTATTAGTGAATTTCATATGTTTTTATGTTAAACAACTTGTTTATTAAGAGGCGAGAGAGAATATGAGAAAATGCACAACAGTATATGGGTTTCATGAGTATATTATTTATGTGTAAAATGTACGAACACTATAGGGCACACACACACTGCCCTGTGTAGCACTGCACAACAAAAAAGATAAATGAAAAAGAGAAAACTATAAATTTTGACCTCAAAACATAGCATAAATAATATTTTAAGTAAGAATCAAACATCAAGACAGAGAACAAGGATATGTGTACATTGTTAATGTAATAAAGTGGTAATACAGTCGAACTCCAAATGGGGCAGAACTATAATATTATATATATATATATATATATATATATATATATATATATATATATATATGAAAGTAGTAATAATATTGTTGTATATCTCAGGTCCTGTATGTAAAAATATTCCTTGATCATCAAAATTGCATAATGATAAATTTGATGTTTTGTGATGTGATTCTTTTCACAAGAAACATGAAACCACAAATATATTATCATTTGTCAAACACTGTTTTATCTATATAGCTAATTAATCATTCGCGAATTTCTTCTGTATACTATACTAGTATAGTAATCCTGTACAACTCCAACAAGATTCAAATCCAGATCCATGCAGTGCAACCTCATATTCTGAAAACGTTTCCTTCTATTCTTTCCTCAAACCCTGTACTTCAGACCCAAATTGTAGGAAAATTAATCAAAAATTTATCGTTATCTACTCCCTGAATAGAAAGGAATGTGTATCACGTGATATACTCGTGATGTGCTGAAGATGGCGTCGGTACCTTCGATGTTCAAAGTTGCAACGGTAGATTTTGAAGACGTTCGTCGAGGGATAATTCCTATAAAGAGGCAAATATCATTCGGTGATTCCAGTACGTTCAGGAGGCGATTTGAGCACAGCCTTCTCCTATTTTCACCTCCCCCACAGCTGGAAGAAGACACGGACTCTGTAGCGCCCGATGACTCGACCTTGACAGAGGGCAAAGGTCAGGATCAACAGCCTTTACCGGGCTCGAGCCCATCCAAATTCGACAAAATATTGGCAGATGTCACTGTTAAAGCCACTCAGATCAGCTCCCAAGTGAAGGACACCCTTAACACGAAAGTCAAACACACCCTTTTGGATTGGGCAACTCTAGTTAGTCATGATCTTCGCTTGGATGCTCTCAAAGATAGTCACTTTATCGTTCTCCAACAAAAGCCCACTGCAGGAGACCGCAAAGAGACTGCACCAGCCGAGGAGCTCTTCCTTCTGTTCAACAGCAGACGTGCAGAGGAAGCAGAAGAGTCCTTCAGACGACTCGAGTCCATTCTAAGGCCTTTACTGTCCTGGGACCAATCTGAGGTGGAAGAGGCCTTTCTGAAGGACCTTATTGGCTTGACAGGCCCATTGGAGTTGAATGAGATGCCAAAACTCCTCATTAAATGGTGCAGATATTCGAGTTCCGAAGTGTCCAGAAGAGTCTCTTTGGACGTGAATGCGAGGTACGGTGATGACAAATGTCTTCTGCATATTGTCACCGAAAGTGGACAAGTCGACCACATTCGTAGTCTAGTGTCTATCGGTGCTGACCTCACCCTGGTGGATAAACTTGGGAACAGTGTTTACCACAATGTCGTCAGCAAGGGGTACGTCTCATGTCTAGAAGTCCTCATCGAGGTCGGAAAAGAGAAATTTGGCAATAAAATCACCGACCACCTGTCGATACAGAACAAAAATGGCCACACTCCACTCATGCTGGCAACCATCTATAATTTCTTACAATGTGCCTATGTGCTGGCTCTCAATTCCAAAAGCGTCAACCAACAGAACGAAATCAATGGGAACACGGCGCTTCATATCGCAGCGCAGAAGGGCTATCTCGAAATTGCCAAATTGTTGGCTGTTTTCGATGCCGACATAAATATAAAGAATAAGGATGGCAAGACTGTATTGGATATTGCAGAATGTTCCCACGAGAAAGGCTCAGATACGTGTTTCCAGACACTTGGGGCACTCGAAGTGAAAGATGAAAAATATTCAGCTGAAGAGATTCCTTCTGGTGATTTCCAACTTGACGGCCCGATCTTGCTTAGTGTTGATGGTGGTGGCATTCGTGGACTGGTGGAGGTGTCCATTCTGAGCGAACTGGAGGCTATATTGAAGGAGAGGGATCCCAAATACTCCTATCTCTCCGACTACTTCGACTGGATAGCGGGAACAAGTACAGGCTGCTACATTGTTCTTGGTATGGTCTACCACAGGTTTTCCGTTCATGAGATGAGATATCACTATTTGAAGGTCAAAGAACAGGGGACTGAACTGAGTAGACCCTATCCTGATGCTCAAGTGAATCATTTTTGCCAGAAGGTCTTTTCTAAAGACATACTTCTCTCCGATGTCACAACTCCGAAGGTGATTGTCACTACCACGCTTGCTAACCGTTCTCCTCCTGAGCTCCATCTCATGTGCAACTACGGCGAACCTAGGCAGGGGCAGAAAGGTCCATATGAGAGGAAGATTTGGGAAGCTGCTCGAGCCTCGTCTGCCGCTCCAACGTACTTTGAAGCATACGAGAATAAGTTTCTTGATGGAGGAGTCATGGCCAACAATCCCACACTGGATGCAATGGCTGAAATTGTCAAGGAACAGAAGGCCGCCAAAGAACCGCTAAAGATAGGTCTTGTTGTCTCTCTTGGGACTGGAATAATTGCCAGCAAGACGCTCACAAGCATAAATATTCAAAGGAAATTCATGCCCAATACTGTCGTCGGTGGCTTGCTCAGTTTGAAGAGTCTCTTTGAGGTTCTTGTTGCCCAGGTGACTGCCAGCGATGGACAGGAAGTGGACCGAGCTCAAGCATGGTGTGACACCCTCAACTGTCCCTATTTCCGGCTGTCTCCGCCCATCGAGTACATTGAACTGAACGAGGTGTCGACAGAGAAGCTTGTGCAGATGATGTTCTTTGGACTGATCTACGTTAAGCGCATTCGCGGAAAACTGATACGCTTAGCCGACATGTTGATTCAACGCAGGAAGAAGTGATTGGCCAGGTTTATGATTTTGTTAGTTTATTTTCTCGTGGTCCTCAGTAATCAAGGAGGATTATAGTGATTATGGAGTTTTATTTACATGTATAATCGTGCAGAGACACATCCCATGACTGACTATATCTCTGTAAACGCTTTGGCCGTTTACTGTTCAAATCAGTTCATTTTATATATTATATTTCCCTGCTTTGGCTCATTTTGATATTATTGCATGTTTATGATGCATTTCAATTTCACTTATAATATGGGAAAATTGATATAAATTACATTTTATGATTCCCATACTTTAGCACACACGTTGTACATTATTATGTGTATGTATGTAGTCTTATACACAAGTAAATCTGAGATTGAATACTACATTGATTACAGGCAAGTTATAACACACTACAAACTGCAATAAATGTAAAAGATATAAAGACACAGCAAATATGGTAACATAGAACAGTCTGTTTACTAACTGTATAAATAATTATAACAATACGTATCTGTGATTAGATCAATAATGGATTACTTGAGTTATTTCCTTCGGCTGAGCAAGATTTGGGCGATCTCCTGAAAAATGGGTCTGTTTTTGCGAGCGTAGATCAAAGCATTGTACATCATTTCTATGAGAATTTTATCATCTGTCTCATCAATTTGTACGGAGGCAATTGGCGGGGAGAGGCGAAAATAAGGGCAATCCATTGATTTACACCACGTTTTGGCCCGTTCCACAACAACTCCATCGCTGGCAGTAATTTCAGCTACCATGAGCTGGAGGAACCCCACTGCGCCTTGAATGGCCTTCCAGATATCTGCCGGGTTCCACCAGTTGATGTGAGGGATACTCGTAATTTTCAGAGATGCACTTTTACTGATGCCCGTTCCAAGGGACAGGACCATCCCCAGCTGTAGAGGTAGTTCCCGGTCTGCCTGATTCTTCAACGCCTGGGTCATGGCATCCAAAGTGGGATTGTTGGCAATCACTCCACCGTCTATGAATCGATCCTCGAATGGTGTGAAGTAGGTTGGAGCAGCTGACGACGCACGACAGGCCTCCCACACTTTACGTTCTTTTGGTCCCTTTTGGTTATCCCGTGGATCACCATAGTTACACATGAGATGTTGGATGGGTGGATCTACGTCGGCAATAGTAGTTGCAATCATTACCATGGGAGACTTCTCATCTGCTAACAAATTCAGCTCTCCGAAAGCTTCTTTTGCCACCTTATCTGTCAAGTCTGCCTGAATGGGTTTCTTATTGTGAGAGAATATAGCGTCCTTGAAATGGAAGTACAGCTTCTTCAAAGCAGAGGGCGGGTGCTTCAAGTAGACAAGGTAAGCAACTATGAACGACCCAGTGCTGGTTCCTGCAGTGAAATCAAAGTAGTCTATGAGATTGGTCATGTCGGGGCAAATTTCCTTCATCACCGATTCGAGCTCACTCAAAATGACAGCTTCGATGAGACCTCGAATCCCACCACCATCAAGACACAGCAGTAACGGAGCCGGATGAGGGTGTGCACTATTAGGGAGTTCTTTTTCAAAGGGCCGCTTGTTTTGTTCAAGACTTTGAAGTTCCCGCAGAATGGCCACGCACTCCTTTATGTTCTTTGTGACCGATCCATCGGGAACACCCAGGGCACAATCGAGTGCTGTCTTCCCTTCCTTGTTCTTGATGTGCCAGTCAACATCGAACAGGACAAGACTCTTCAACAAAAGCGGGAATCCCAAAGTAGCTGCAATGTGAAGGGCTGTGTTACCAGTTTGAAGAACTTGAAAATTCGGATCACTGTCGCCTCTCAGGAGCAAAAGAAGAGCTGTCAGGTGTCCTTGTCTGGTTGCTGTGATTAAAGGGTTATCCCCTTCCCCGTTAGTTGAGTTTAGAAGTCTGTTCCTTGTCTTGCCTGGCGGGCAGTCCACGGAGTCGCGAGGCTCCAGCAGAGCTTTGATGACACGCCAGCTTCCAGACCTAGCGGCCAGATGTAGCAGAGAGTTTCCTTCCTCGTCTGGGGTTTGCAAGTGAGGTTGAACGTCCGGATGGTTGAGCGGGCCGGGAATGTCGAATGCCGCCAAGATACCAGGCAGGTCCTTAGTAGGTATGGGACCGCTCTTCACTATCAGTTCCTTAAGCACTTCAAGACTGTAATACGGTGTCCCTTCTGTTGACAATAAGGAGAAGAAGTCCCTCAGAATTCGAAAGGCCTTCACCGACTCATTGTTGTCCCCTCCCTGGTACAATTGAAAGCGATGGGTCGGCTCTAGGTCTACTTTACTGTCTTTGTTTTCGTTATGAGGTACTTGAGATGGTATTTGAGAGAGAACAATAAGGAATACTTTCTTTTCTTCTTTTGAATGGAATATAGGCAGCCATACTCCACTCTTCTCAACTTTGCTTTTGAAGAGTGTGAGACGGTGCTTGAAATCACTTTGTTCAACTTCAGGTTGGCTCTCGATACAGGTTTCCTCTACTATGTCATACTCTTCCGTGTCGGAGTCGTTCCACAATTTCACCTCGTACATCTTGTCCACTCCGCGTGGTCACTACATTGGTTCAGCTAGCGCCGAGTAGGCGCTAAAAGGGTATTCCCCCACTCAGTATCTGTTGCAACCGTCCGTGAATCTGAATCTGAACCCTTTCGTTAGGGTATCGCGTCGTGCAGGATTCCTTACGTCACTTCGATGAAAAATTATGTAGTGTTATGCTGGCATAGGTGTCGTTGAGTTGTTATTCTGTATCATTTGACAATTGATCAACACAATGAAATGTCCATCAACTAATTGCTGCTGATGGATCTTGGCGAGACAATTTCATTTCATAATTTACATGTGATTTTAATTTCACTTGTGCTGGGATGAATGTGCAGTGAATTGTGCTAATTTTTCTGTCCATCTGTTTGTCCTTTTACTCACTTTGTTAATTAAAACACAAGCTAGTTCGGGGACGTCAATAATCTGGTACAACTTCCCCACATCGATCAAGTCAGATTCATGAGAGTTCATTGTATACTTGTATTCCAACTGTAGAGTAGTTTACTAGGTACGACAACATTTGGAATAGGATACAACATTAGGAATACAAGTACTGTATACAATAAATTCTCATCAATCTGACGTGATCTATGTAGGGAAGATGTACCGGATAATTGACATCCCCGAACTAGCTTGCGTTTTAATTAATTACCACACCATAGTGTGCAACCAGATAGGTGATATGCAAATAAAGTTTCTATTCTCTTTTTGATGTGAAGTCAAGTCTGAGTGTGTTCGCTGTTGCTTTTTGCTGTATACTATTGTGTATGTATTGTGCTTCATAAGGTAATATCACCGAGGCCATAGAATAAGGTTGACACATAGTGCTTCAATGATTATAAGAATTTAATTGGAACTCAACCTGCTCAGGGAGAAAGGAGAAAATTAAGAGAAAAACTTGCAACTGCGGGACTCGAACCCAGGGTGTCTGACTGTAGCCACCACAACCACTGAGCTACAAAGCCACCACAGTAACCAGCCCTCCCAATTCTCCTTTCATACATTTATTCTGCTTTAATGATAATTATAATAATAACAATAATAGTACTACATGTCATTCATACATTATTTTGTTTTCCATTTCCAAGTGTCTTTAGATACGTACTTGAATATCAATATGTACTACATACAGACTTTGACTGCTGCAGACTCATCATTACCAAAGAAAATATTGCAAGCTAGCTACATGTGTTGTTCCTGACATTAGCAATTTGCGCTCTCACTGTCCACGCATGTATTGACATCATTACAGACTGGTTGATAATTAACACACGAGGTGTTTATCTCATTGCTGGGGATTCGTGAATACCATTCTGACCAGAACCATGTGTTCTCTGCACTCCTGTACTCCGGGAAGCTATTTGGAAAAAAATGTGTTTATTGTGAAGTAACCTACTGCCTTCAAATGCCTCTTCTTTGCAGTAAACACAATTACGGCTTCCTCTCTCATTGGTATCCCAGAGAGCACTATTGGCCATCTCAGTATGTCAACAGAAGAAACAACAGTATGTAATGATATGTTGAGTATGTCATACATTGAATTGAATTGAAAAGAATTACATAAATAAGATTTCCCACTTTGTGGTCTTCTCATTACTGCTGACTCCATCTGTATATTATGAAGAGCACCCAATGGACCAGTAAAAGTTGTCTCTAAATACAGGTGGTCTTTATACAGAGGTACTTTACTGCAGCTGAATTGACATTGTGAATAGTCCAATATCAGTTACTTGTGACAGTGTGCAAACCTGGTCTTTACAACGGGTTTCACTGTAAATGTCCGTGCATGTGTTGGCCATTGCACACACCAGCCATATGTGCTTGTCATGTTATGGGTCTCTTTCCACAGGGTACTTCACCTATTACTGTTTTTGAACAAAACGGGGTTGAATGACAATGTTTTTCCCCGGATGTTAGCAGTAAATTGTGTACAGTACCACATGCGATTCCATTTTCTATTGTAAGGGGATTCTCTGGTAGGACAATAGGGCATTTCAAAATAAATGCATGTATCGCTCATAACATGGATGGATGGAGTTGTTGCATGAAATAAGCGTGTTGTTTAGTACATAGATACTCCAAAAACCTGTGTGTGTGTTATTCTTATAATTGAACTGCATGTATGCACGAATTATTATTGTTTGAGTGTGGTAAGAAATAGTATTAATTGGTTATAATATTGCCGGTCGTCCCTGAAGCCGTTCAATAATACAGTGGCACCCAGGTGAAGCCATAGAGTAGCACTCTCCTGGGAGTATAATATACGAAGGATTTTAGGCAATTTCTACACTGTGTTCTTGTGCTCGCGGGCTCTTCTCTGTCCTATTTCCATTGACTCTTGAGTCGATCTTTATATTTTAATATAGGACTGTATTCTATTCGTACTAGTACTGTAGTCTTCGTTTGAGGACTTTTGTTACTCAGCTTGCCGGTGACTGCGGAAATGAGCGTCAAAGTGTACCAGAATGTATTGAACTTCGCCAAGACGGCGGATAAGTTTCTGTTTCTCGACGGGGCTGGTTGCAGTGCAGATATTCCCGAAGATTTTTGGCAGTCCCTTGCCCAATATCCGGAAAACGTCCAAAGGTTAGTAACAACATCACTAGTCCGTGACAAGTGACAGGGGCATCCCTTCGCCCTTCAGTGCGCGAAGAGCCCGAATCTGTCGAACCTCACACCTGTTCAACTGACCGATATACTGTCCTATATTTGTGCGTGTGACAGTTTTGAGATGCGTTAGAAAACAGTAGTCCATCTATGTACTCGGCTTGATAAAATATCGACTTTAGTGTAAGAGTAGACCTCCTCAGTAAAACATTTGTACCGGCAGTCTCGAATGTGGGAAATGCACCTGTTTTCCAAGTTGATGTGGCGTGTGCGCGCGTCATTTCTGAAGCCAAGGGGTGGTCACCGTCTCGTATGAAGCTACAACTTGGTCGCTCGATATTCAAGCTCTGACGCGTACGGTCAGTATGACCTGTGAGATAGACAGCATTGGGCGGCACTTCGGTCCCTGTTCATAGGCACAGGACCTTATATCTCTTTCAACTAAAAAAAGAGAAGGTACACTCCACCTCATATGTACATAAGGTACGTATGTACGTGTACTACACAGGAATCCATATGCACATGGGTATGTGTTTGTACCACCTATGAATTCACACTGCTCTTCACATTGAATGTTACATCTGTGTGTGCAGGGAATGTACATATTATACAGAAAAAGATACTAAAATTATCTGTTGGTATTTGGAATATACATAGCTATATAGGTAATGGTGATTGTTGTTTGTCTGTTCTTTCTACTTGAAATTTACGTCGTCGTGCTGGTAACTTCCAGTCTCACACTGTGACGGTATTGTTCGACTCTACTGTTGTTAAGACTTCAACGGATGTGTGGATGATGTGTATGTCCTTAGCTCTGAATGCGCTGCTGTTCGACTACTGTTTGTCGATATCCGGCTCAGTGTTCTTTGACCATGCCAGTCATCTGATTGACATAATAATCTTTATTCATACACACAATACCTTGTGGAGTGGGAAATGGTGAGGCAAACATGTACCCTGTACTCACAGTTCAACGTATGTGTCCTTGAACCCCCCACACGCACACACACACACACACACACACACACACACATACACACACACACACACACGCACACTGTTACAACATGTAAACCATGTATCCACAGCATGTACCTGCACAAATCTACATGATTGAAATTGCTATAATAATTAATTGTCTTATTCCTTGTTTATGAGCATTGTCATTTGAGAATGTGGAAACCCCCCTCACATATATCAAATGAATTGGGTATTGTTGCCTTATAATGTTCAAAGGGGTAAGGTTCATGTTGAATGATTTTCTGTTTCACGAAATATCCAAAAATTCGTTGAGTACTTAAAATTAATGCCTTCATCTCTGTTCAACATGAAGTAGACACAAACATCCACAATACACTTGTGTATTCTGTGTCCCCAACACCCTAAAATGTAGAGGTAAAGTAAAATGAAATGTACGTAAGTGATGGAAAGATCAAGGTGGATTAGGCATGTCGGTGTCGTTGAAACAGTTGCAATGAAGTCAAGTTGATACTGCTGTGCACATGTGAATTTGTGTCGGTTTAAGCTGCAAATGTGCATATACGTGTATATGTGCACTTGTACGTATGTGCTGTACTGTATGTACGTATGAATGCATACATGTACATGTATATACAGTGTATGTACTGTACTGAATGTACCCGTGTGCGATACAAGGTTCTTCAGTGGCGATCTATATGCCTCATGGTATCATTACTGGATTCAAGCCTCGTACATGCATTCCCACCTGTGACACATATGTTGGGTTGGGAGAAGGAATGCTCTCCAGCGTACAGTTGACTTGTGCTACGTTATTGTACTGAGAAACTGTACAACCTTCTCAGACTGTTTGACTGGTATTGTCTCTGTCGTGTCATTGTTGTTGAAATATCGTGTGTTGTGTGTTCAGTGGACACTGGGTGGTTCTGCTTTGTTGATTGCAGCTATTTAGCATGTCTCATAGCCAGACTGATCTCCTTGGAAACGAAGCATGGTGAGTACACACACGCACACTAATTACAGATCATGTCTCTTTATTCCGAACATAAAATTATGTGCCTATTTGTTGTGTCTACAAGTGTTTTACTGCATATACAACATGTACAGCACTCTATGTATGTGCATTACGTGCTGTAGTAGTGTGTGTACTGTGTGTAAGGTATGTTTACTGCAGTTTATACTTTATGAACTGTGTGTACTGTGTGTACACTATGTACTGTGTATGTATTGTGTTGTACAGTATGTACTGTATATACTGCGTGTGTATTGGGTGTACTGTATGTACCGTATGTACTTAATATGTACTGAGTGTACTGTATGTACGTACTGTATGTATTGTATGTACTGTATGTACTTAATATGTACTAAGTGTACTGTATGTACTGTATGTACTGTATACTCTATGTACTGTATTGTGTGTCTGTGTTGTATGTAATGCTCCTGTGGCATCACAATACCATACATACATGTGGACACTTGCACGATGCGTAGCTATTCATACTTAACATACCGGTGGATGATATTGGTATGTGCCCGGAATTCAAGAATGTGCACATGCCCCCCTCCACGCATCTCACCAATCGCATAGAGCCAGTGTGTGTTTCCCTGTCTAATTATTGTCCTCAGGTTTGAGGCAATTGGAAGACATCTACAAGGAGCTGTCGATGACCGGAGATGACACAAAGGCCTTGAAATCATGGCTTCAGGTTCAGGGACCTTGGGACAGCAACAGGAAGCACCTAGCTGATATCCTTTAGTACTGTGTGTGTATGTGTGTGTGCGTGTGCGTGTGCATGTGTTCATCAGCATATCCATGTGATTCTGTATTTGTACGTTTTCTTATCATACATCTTAAACTATCAATGTTTAGGTCATGCCTGATCCACACCTAGATAACGTGTGTATATCAAAGTTTATGTCAACATTTGGATATGTATGTTGGATTAATGGAGCATTACACTGTGTCTGTTCATCTGTGCAACTGTGTGTGTCCCCCACTGTGTAGCTTAGGGTACACCTATTCACATACGTACCATACGATACATTAGGTACACATACTTATGCTGTACGTATGTATATGTATATACTTACATATGTCTATCTGTGTGCATTTAGCATTTCTACATGTGTGTATGTACATTATTATATCGAATTCCTGTGGATGGACTGTAGCTATGGTATGTACAGTATGTATCCAGTGCTTAAGTATGTACTTACATACAATGCATGCTTGTACATACGCATGTGCGTGAATGTACTCGCCTATGAATGGTGCCTGCCTATTTGGTCAAAAGTGATTCCACTTTCACGATTTTGCGTACAGTGTTGAATGACCTCGACATCCTGATGGCATTCACGGACTATTTGTAACGTGCAAATATCATGACACTGGGAATGTGAAGCATGAGGCTTCCTGGAGACCTTGTAGTAAAGGTCACGCCCTGATTGTATTGTGTTGAAGGTGTGTATGCATATGCATGTACAGTGTGTACATGGGTATGCATGTATGTATGTATGTACAGTGTGTACATGGGTATGCATGTACGTATGCATGTATGTAAGTATTCTATGTAATTCGTGACAGCATTAAAGAGACTTACAAGGGGTAAAGGTATTGCCTACGTATGTATCACCGAGATCCCAGATGTGACAATTGATTAATTAATTAGCCATCAAAAGGTCAGCAAGTGGCTAATCAGGGTACATGGTCTTTATATCACTTTTGGGAAGGAAACGCAGGAAATGAATCTTTAATGCATGTGACATAATAGTTACAATACATATACGCCTGTATGTATGCATGTGTGTATGTATGTGTTTAGATAGGACGTACATCACATTTATAGACCACTCAGTTGTGAGTTGAAAATTTCTGCTAAATGGAAGTGGTAACGAGCCAAAAGTTAGAACTAATTGCTGTGATCTTTTAAAGCATAGAAGCATCCCATAGACGCAAGGGAAGTGTGGATTGACAGTCGTCACTTGTGTACGTGTGTGTAGCAGCTATATCTGTAGTACACATGTACACAGACCAAAGGCTCCTCAATTATCAATGCACACTGTTGATAGTGTGTACAAGGATGTTGGTGTTGGTTCTTATCGTGGGAAGAGTTTGGTCCTAGAGAAGACGTTCAGGAGGTTGCCTCTGGAGTGAGCCTGCCCTGTGTCCTTAATTCTGTTGTCCCAACAGGAATAAAGTCTCCCTATTACCAGACTGTGTTGTGTGTACGTACTGTATGTACTGTGTATACTGTGTGTACTACTGCATATGTACTGTGTGTACTGTACGTATGTACTACATGTTCTATGTATGTGTTTTATGCACTGTATGTACTGTGTATACTGTGTGTACTACTGCATATGTACTGTGTGTACTACTGCATATGTACTGTGTGTACAGTATGTACTACATATTCTATGTATGTGTTTTATGTACTATGTGTATTATGACACTGTATACTTTGTGTGTTATGTTGTCTTCAGTGTCTGTGTTCCCATGTTCCCAGAATGGACTCCCGGGAGACCAGACTGGACTCCACTTGTGATCTTTCTCCTATCAATTTTCACTACAAGCTGTGTACATTCAGGGTGCAATTTGAAGCCATATTCATGCACTACGTAATGACAGTCATCACTTGCTTTGATGCTCATTCTCTGTTTGTTGGCCTATTTTCATCTTGCCCTGGAATCTGTGAACCGTGCAGTTGTTAGTCTCAATTGTCAACTCAGCTTTACTCAACGATCTAGTAGTTCCCAAGATCACT
>OZ026556.1:4370000-4450000 GCA_964020155.1 Chondrilla cf. caribensis | reverse complement strand
CCAGGTTGCTTGATGAGTAGCATTCTGTGTTGCAATAAAGTCCCATCATGTTTATTCAATTAGAGAAGACCTACAATCGCTTGTTCCAATTACGTCACACTTCCTTGCTATTCTTGGTATTTTCGATTGCTATGGTTACCAGCTATGATGTAAGACCCATTGAAGCCCCCATGGTGGTTGCTAGTAACAGAAGCTCACTTAGTGGAGTATTTCTATGTCTTTGTTGTGCTTGTCCTGTCTCCTATGCGGTGGTTTCATCCCTGGCAGAGAAAGGTTTCACCTGGGGTCAAACGGATGTGTTGTTTGTACTCCTTTTGTTCTGCCAGTCATTCCCAATGAGTTGCATCCTATCTTCCCAACCGCTGTAGCATACCGCACCCACACATCATACCGCACCCATTGCTAGACCATACCCACCCACACGTCATACTGTACCCATTGCTAGACCATACCCACCCACACGTCGTACCGCACCCATTGCTAGACCATACCCACCCACGCGTCGTACCGCACCCACTATTGGAGCATACCGCACACAACACACAACTCGATAGCCCAAACATTCCATTGTATAGTCTTACAACCATCCTCTTGTCCAACCTGTACTGTATACACATTGGTGCGTTTTCATCTGTTGTTCTCTGCCTCTCTCCCAGTGGCTGAGAGCCTCTCGTATTACAAGTTACTGGATATACTTCGCCACGACAGTACCATGGTGGACGTTGCTGTATCGTGCATCATGGCCAAATTGGAGGAGGTGAGTACATGCAGTGTTGAATGTAGGAGTCTGTACAATCAACATGGTTTATATGTATGTACGTATGTGAATGTACTGTATGTATGTAATAACACGCCACACACACCTACGCATGCACGCACACACACACACACACACACACACACACACACACACACACACACACACACACACACACACACACACACACACACACACACACACACACACACACACACACACACACACACACACACACACACACACACACACACACACACACACACACACACACACACACACACACACACACACACACACACACACACACACACACACACACACACACAGTTATCTGCTCATCACATCCATTTGATGTGTCCTGCCATCTTGTTCTTCCCCAGGCTACCTCGTCAGTTGATGTAGAGAAAAGTGAAGTGACAATATTGCCCTTACTACAATTATTCAAGTCAATTGCTCCAATGGTTAGTGCTGCTGGGGTAGCCTAAATGTGTCCATAAAAAGTATGCAGTGGACTGCTTCACAGGGTACTACCACCATGGGTAGCTGTGGGCTACTTCACAGGGTACTACCACCATGGGTAGCTGTGGGCTACTTCACAGGGTACTACCACCATGGGTAGCTATGGGCTACTTCACAGGGTACTACCACCATGGGTAGCTGTATCATCACTGGCCTGTTTCAGATCTGCACCACGTATTGCAACCACTGTACATCCTCACTGAGCAGTGTGTGCTGTACTGTACCCCACACTGCAACACTAAAGGATTTCATGCCTCAATACTGTCAGTTCCAGTGTGGGAGTGAAGCTCCCAAACTGAAACTAGATCCTTGCATACATTCCTAAATCTGTTTTGCAGTTGGGGAAACACACGCAGCCTTTTTCAGTCTTCTCCCCTATAACCTTCTTTCCCTTCCCACATCTCAGGCTTCAAACATGGAAATAGCCCGTGCCTATCAGTCTCTCATTCCTCTTTACCTTTGGCCTCAACCCTTTGCTTGTGAGACAAGAAAAGTTCTAGACTTTCTTCAGGAAGAGAACAAGCTTAAAGGTTTGTACATGTACTATACTTAGACTGAGTGTGTGTGTATTGTGTGTGTGTGTTTGCAGTCCATGCTGTGTGTAGTGGTACTTTCAATATACATACATACTTACATGTGACAGCACTGATTGTACATACAATGCATACAGTACGTATAGTAAACCCTCCCATGTTGTGGAGTGCACTCTACTGTACTTACCAGTTGGATGTGCTGTACGTGATGAACAGGTGGAGAGTGTGTGACTGTGCACTTGGTCTGCTTCCCGCACAGGATGCACCTTCAGGAAGACCATAGCAGCTGAACAGAACACCACGTACATGAAGGGCATGACCAAGTACGTAGCACTGTGGTGCAATGTCTTTCTTGTTCTGTGCAACATGAGTCCTATAGTTCTGTTATGGGATGCCGCATACCTCCATGCACCAAGGGTGCAGACGAGTTGTCTGGACGGGAGCGATGGTGAGGGGGCGGGGTGAACACTTAAGCCCCACCCCACTACCACTATTTGCCTCTCCCTGGTACATTTTATTATTCCATATCATCTCAAGTGTAGTATGTCGTGTGTACATCAGGTGTACATCAGATGGATATCACATGTTCATCAGGTGTACATCGTGTGTATATCATGTGCATCCTGTAAAGTACGTACACATCATGTGTACATTGCATGTGTATTGTACATTCAGCAGGTGTACATTGCATGTGTATTGTACATTCAGCAGGTGTACATCATGTGTTCACCAGGTGTACATTATTTGTGTATCATGTGTTCATCAGGTGTACATCATGTGTATATCATGTAAATCCTGTAAAGTACGTACATATCATGTGTACATCGCATGTGCATTGTACATTCATCAGGTGTACATCATGTGTACATCATGTGTTCACCAGGTGTACATTATTTGTGTATCGTGTTCATCAGGTGTACATCAGGTGTATATCATGTGAATCCTGTAAAGTACGTACATATCATGTGTACATCGCATGTGCATTGTACATTCATCAGGTGTACATCATGTGTGTATCATGTGTTCATCAGGTACATCATGTGTTAAGCACTCATGTGCATCATCACTGTATTGTTCCAATTTGGAGTTTCAAAGACAAGAAATGAGCTTTGTTACGTAAACTTGTACATGTATTGTATTCACACAATAATAATATTATAAATAGTTCATACACTGTATATATTATATATTAATACTACTGTATTTGTAGTTTAATTTGAACTGTATATACATACATACGTAGTATGGTATACTTACTGTTGCTTCCCACCTGATACAGGGACCAGTGCAATTACGTCATTGTGGATACATCAGAGGGTGTGTGCCGGGCAACGGCCTTCTTGAAAGCCTTTGACGATGTCCCCTCTCGAGCCCAGTCGGGTCCGGTCCAGAAACTCCTCATCATGCACATCTTCAGAACTGTGGGAGAATGGGAGGAGAAGAGACTACAGGAGCTCAACCAGTGCCTCAAGGTGGGCCTTGTCTCTGGTTCACTGTGACTACACGTACATGTACACACACACACACACACACACACACACACACACACACACACACACACACACACACTAGTACTATTTTACTGTATGCAGAACTGCGTTAATATTGACGACCATTATCGTGAGGCTCAAGCTGTGCTGGAAGCTGCCAATGCTAAGAATGAAGACAATGAGGCATTGGATCAGCTTGTCAAGGATGGCCTCGAAACTCTCTATGCGCTCATCAAGAAGGAAAGCACATCTTTGGAAGAGGGGAATCCCGGGTTGGGGGGATTAGACGGCAAGTCCCCCAGTCCTGAACACTCTCGCGGTGAGCTCCGTCAGTCAGCCTACCCATCTCCTCCTTTGACAGTCCTGAGCCAGAATTCAAGTGTTCAGGACGGAATGAAAGACATGCTGCGAAACTGTATTCAGACGTCGGGGAAGAAGGCCTCAAAACTGCAGAGAAAGAACAACACAGTCAACCCCAAATCAGTCATGAGGAGAAAGAAGGTGAATCGCCACTCTACCCCTACACCAGAAAAAGTAGAAACATCGTCAATATCTGATCACTCCGAAGTTGGTGCGGAAAATGGATGGGAAGAAATGGGTAAAAATTCACGATTGAGCCCCTCGTCCGTCTCCCCGCCCTTGCAAATACTGGATATCGATACTTCTAGTGACCAACCGCTGTCACCCACACACCAGAGCACTGTCAGTTCATCCTCTTCTCTTGAATTTCAAATTGTCTTTGATGAGGACAATCCTCCCAGTGCTGTCCAGAGTAGAACGGCATCTCTCACACGACCCACGTCGGGCGGCAGCCGGACACAGAGTCCAATGTATTCACCCACCCACAGCATGCGTAGTCATGAGGGACCAGTGACGTCCTCCCCCATCCGGACACGGAGGAAGACAGGAACCAGACCTAAAGATGGGGCATCCGTTAAAAAGTCCAGTTTGAAGAGTGCCTACATTAGTGTGATGAACGAGGACATTTTGAGAGAAGTGAAAGTTGTTGTGGTGGGCAATGACAAGACCCTCGGTCGAATGAGCCATGCATATGCTGAACTCAGGTGTGTTGTCATTGATGTTGTTGTTATTGTTATTGTTGTTTATTTCAAGGTATTTGTGAATGTATGTACGTATGTAGGTACGTTCATGTGTACTAACTCAAATGTAGTATAGCATTTTTGTAATTAAAGCAGTTGCAGAAGTGATTTTGTGGATTTACGTACTTTAAGATTACTCCAGTGTAAATGTGGTTTATGTGTTATACATACTTGATGTTGATCAGTTGGATCTCCTCTCTCCAATCTCCAAAACCAGACAAGATGAACCAGCTCTATTCACAAATCTGCAAGTTTGCTTCTACTACATCCCCCTATCAGTGACCACCTTTGTGAGCTCTGCAGAAGACAGGTCGGCTCTGAAGAAGAAGGACAATATGCCAGAGTTCTTGTCTGAAGCATCTCAGAATTCCATTCTTGGTGAAGACGTCTGGCTTGCTTGCTATCTCTCCCAGTTTGACAGTTGGTATGAGCGAAATGTACTCTTGGCTGTCCACAAGGCTCTGAGGATAATACCAGCAGTGAGTTCACCTCTGCTGAGTGCATCATTCTACCCATGTCCTCCTGTGTTCTCCCATCACCACCCTCACGTGCCCTGTTCTCCCATCACCACCCTCACGTGCCCTGTTCTCCCATCACCACCCTCACGTGCCCTGTTCTCCCATCACCACCCTCACGTGCCCTGTTCTCCCATCACCACCCTCACGTGCCCTGTTCTCCCATCACCACCCTTACGTGCCCTGTTCTCCCATCACCACCCTCATGTGCCCTGTTATCCCATCACCACCCTCATGTGCCCTGTTCTCCCATCACCACCCTCATGTGCCCTGTTCTCCCATCACCACCCTCACGTGCCCTGTTCTCCCATCACCAACCTCATGTGCCCTGTTCTCCCATCACCACCCTCATGTACCCTGTTCTCCCATCACCAACCTCACGTGCCCTGTTCTCCCATCACCACCCTCATGTACCCTAGCTGTTATCCCATCACCACCTTCATGTACCCTGTTCTCCCATCACCAACCTCATGTGCCCTGTTCTCCCATCACCACCCTTCTTCCCTGATGGTGTTAACCATGTGTGTTGCGGTGTTCTCCCTGCAGTGGGACGAAGCTTCCCATCCACTGACTCCAGCACAAACCTCTCCGATAATGCCCACTTTCTCCATCAGTCAGAAGGTACCTCCCTCCCCAGCCCAGGTAAGATGAATCAGAATGCATACATACATACAACCATACATACGTACATACATACATACTTGCATATGTACATACGTATGTACATGGCTACAGTATGTGAATAGGATTTGTCTTCATTGCAGATTTTACATCAAATTGTGAGCAATTACTGTAGAAATGCTGATTCAGTGGCTAGACTTCGAATCTATAAAGCAGTGGTAAGTGGACGTCACACACACACACAACACACACACACCGTGTACACATACACACACAGCACGCAACACACACACAATTGTCATTGTCTTCTCCTACTCACTAGTTGAGTGTTAAGGGTGAAAAGAATCCAATCACAATGACAAAGTATTTCCTACAAAGACTGGACATTCAGAAACTTTCAAAGAAGAGTGAGTTCACTTGTGTATGTGTGTGTGTGTGTGTGTGTGTGTGCGTGCGTGCGTGCGTGTGTGTTTACTGTATATCTCCATAGTGCTCTGTGATATACATACATTCGTATGGCATCCTTTTTGTAGATAAAGGCCCTTCCAAGTGCTTCGAGGCCAATATCAATGTTTTTGAGGTACGAACTGTGTGTGTCCTAACTACTGAGCTGGTAGTGGCAATGTGACATGTACTGGTTGCTGTTGAGTGAACATCCAACACTTCTTGTCATCTGTTTCTTTAGTTGTCTCTTGATGACTCTCACATTCCATCTCAAATGATCAACATTAAGGACTTATGGTCCCTTCGGAGCTCTAGTATCCCTCGACCTGAAGATGACTGCTTGGCTAGCCCGGAGTCCGAGAGTCTTGAACTCAATATACTACGAGGGAACAAAGTGGGTGTTTGCAAGTGATAACAGATAACACACACACACACACACACACACACACACACACACACACACACACACTACAATTCTCATGTTGACACTCCTTCACAGGCATCTGTCGCAGAACAGTTAAACTTCCATGTTTACAAGTTCAGTTTTGAAGTGAAAGAGAAGCCGTTCTCCGTGATGTTGGATTCAGACTTTGACAGGATTGTTGAGAATGTGCTGAGGTACGTACATGCACTGTGCATACCCACTGTACTCCAGTATATGTGAATATTCACCATACTCATGCACATATGTACAGACATTTCTTTGTAGTTTTAGGACTATAGTTTAACACGTCTATAGCGATATTCAAACAATTCTTTTCACAAATGAATAATTCATGCAACGTTTCACCCATCATAGGCTTCTTCAGGCACATATAGTTAAACAATAGTCCGACATCTATAAAGAAATACAGCCAACATGTCTAACAACTTTCATATGTTCGTGTGTACATAGATACTGTACTGATTTTTTTGTGTGGGTGAAACATTGTACGTACGTACATACCTCAAAGTTAGGCTGTGTGAATAGCGTCTGCTGTACAAAAATTGTCTGTGTACCTCGTAGTCTCCTGTGCATATACAGGATTTACATATAAAAGTGTACAACACATACTCTCCATAATATTGTATGCACTCGATGTACTGTATGTATGTATACTTCACACATGCACTTGAGTACACAGGACTATACTCGTACACATGTAATAATAATCTAATGTACACGTGCAATATGCATGTTTGTATGTACACAGTGTCAAATGTATATATTTATACTGTACATACATATATACATGTACTGTACATTCATGTACACGTCTATTGTATACATGTACTGTACATTCATGTACACATCTATTGTGCATGTACTGTACATTCATGTACACGTCTAATGTACACATGTACAGTACATGCATGAGTGTCCTCCCATCACCGTCCACCTCTTAGAGTGGAAGTGTCCCTTGCAAGGACCCCTCAGCTTCCAAACTCCCCATCTGGTCCAACAAACGCTTCAAACTGTCCACACAGCGAAGGTAACAGGGACATTCATTTCCCTTTGATGACATTTTGGCCGTTAGATTTATCATCAAACTAACCTCAACTATTTTTCTTTTCTTAATATTTTATAATTATTTTATTAATATCATAATTATAATTATGTAACATGCATAATATACATAATTTGTGCAAATGTTAGGACTATTTTTATGCAAGTTTTTAACTATATATTGTATACTATAATGTGTGTTATTTATGACAAAATCATTATAACGCATCTAATACAGGATTTATTAATTACATGATGTTAATGATATACAAATAGCTTCATATAATATATAGGTATACATGGTTAATATTGACATTATAACAGTAGCACTGAAGGCCACATGACTAACCAAACTAAGGTGCAATAATACAAAATGTCCTACGTACATGTGGAATCATAATGAGTTAAATGTGTTACATGCATATGTATGTAGTCATAATAGTCAAAAAATGCATATAGTGGTGTTCATTACATTATTATCTACACACGTATGTACGTAATAAGCCTAATATAAACTACAAAATGTAAGTGAAAACGCTATCCATGCTTGAGACACTAGCAACGACCAACTTCAGTCATCATCTTCCCCATCCATCTTCTCGAAATCAATATTGCTCAAAGGGTTGCGTATGGTCATTACATTGTGCTCCTCAAAATCATCAAACATGTCCCATTTCTCCTTTGGATGGGCTGGTAGGTCATTGGTTAAATTCAAAGTTTGACTTCTTTTCCCTTTGAACATCACCATAGCAACAATCGCTACCACTGCCAGTACGACAACCACAATGATTACAATAGGCACAGACACACCGACTGCAATGATAGTGGAGGATTGATCTTCTGCAGATGGGGGCGGGTATGTGGGCGGGGTTGATGTAGTAGTGGGTTTGACTGATATAGACTGCCCGGGAATTGCAAACAGAGCACTGTCTGTGAACGAGAAGACACCAGTGAGCACTGATGTCATTTGGCATCCCCACACAACATCAAATATTTGAGATGGACTTCTGGAACAGCTTCTTGTCCCACTCCACCACCTAACCTTCATCTGGTACCCAAAAGATGGGTTACTGGTAGTCTGCTCGTACATGAAACTGTCTCCGTCCTCACTATAACAGACACCTGTCTTGTAGGATACTCGACTGATGACGTTGCTGGAAGAACAGGAGCTGTACTTCACATAGTTGACATAGGTAGGGGTGAAACTGTCCACTTCGGTGACAGCTTCTATTGGAATGTCTCGAGGTTGGTCCTTTACTGACCAGAACCTTACGTTTCCATAGCAACTACTCGAATTCACACTGACGTTCACATTTGGCAATGACCACTGATTTCTGGGGACAGTACACCCAGGTGCCTCGTACCACACCAAATGACGTAATGTGAAACCGGAATCTGTATAGCAGTCCAATTGGAACACCTGATAGGAGTGCTCCTGATAGTCCAGTCCTCTGTATGGTGTGCACGTATCCAAAGAATAGCTGGTGTAGCTAGGTAGAGATGTACATCCTTCTCCGCTGTACACCCAGGTGTCCAGATAAGGACCGGGACTGTCCCTGACCATGTAGAATGTGGTGTGGTGCTCACTGGATTGGACAGCTGTTAGTGGATGCTTTCTGTGGAACCAACATTCGTTGGAGGTCGGATACCGGGTGAAGGAATAGCAATCGTCATCGCTGCAACAAACTGTAAAGCATTGCTCCTCGGTAACTCCAGTGAGGTGCTTCAACTGGTATTCCTCAGACTGGAGGACAATCACATTCAATCCACTGGTGGCAGTGGTCCCAGGGCATACTGGCTGAGATAGTGGTGTGGAATCAGGGATGGGACCACATGATGGAGTCATGGGCAGTGCAGAGGATGTGGGCACTGAAGAAGTGGTAGTGAGCAATGGTACAGAAGATGCTTCCGGATACATTGAGGCTGTGGACAAAGAGCTGGTTGTGGTGGAGACCGACTGTATCACAGACAATGATGGGACAGATGGGGATTGCCCAACAGATGATGATGATGGGACAGATGAAGACGGCCGAACAGGTGACGATGCCTCAATAGTAGATGTTACTTCAGCAGATGATGATAATGAGGTAGACAAGAGAGGAGACGAAGAAATGGACAATGAAAAAGAGGTAGTTGACGAACTAGAAGACAAAGGAGTGGATGAGGAAGTAGTGGAGATAGAGGATGGTGATAATGTAGAAGACAAAGAGAAAGATGATGAACTAGTAGGCATAGAGGTTGACGATGAAGTAGACGATGAAGAGGTAGATGACGAACTAGTAGGCATAGAGGTGGACGATGAAGTAGAGGACGAAGAGGTAGATGACGAACTAGTAGGCATGGAGGTGGACAATGAAGTAGAAGACGAAGAGGTGGATGATGAACTAGTAGGCATAGAGGTGGACGATGAAGTAGAGGATGAAGAGGTAGATGACGAACTAGTAGGCATAGAGGTGGACGATGAAGTAGAGGACGAAGAGGTAGATGACGAACTAGTAGGCATAGAGGTGGACGATGAAGTAGAGGACGAAGAGGTAGACGACGAACTAGTAGGCATAGAGGTGGACGATGAAGTAGAGGAGGAAGAGGTGGATGATGAAGACATTGTTGAGGTCATCGAGGAAGTGGAAGTTGAATACTCAAACCCTTGAGGAACAGTGTAGGATGCACTACTTGTGAAAGTGAAACTACCACTGAATGATGTTGCCACACGACATCCCCACACCAGATTGAAGATTTCTGAAGGATCTCCTGAACAAACTGTCGACCCGCTCCATATTCTAACCTTCATCTGGTAACCGGAGGTAGGATGATTGACTGTTCGCTGGATGGTAAAGCTCCCACCATTACCTTCGTAGCAGTATCCAAGCTGATAAGAGACCTGTTCTGTCACTGTTGAGGAGCAAGGAGTGCTGTACTTCCTGTGGTTCACATACGAGGGGACAAAGTTATCAGCTCCTGTCACCACTGACCCCACATTCCTACTGTATGGAGCGTATTTCACTGTCCAAAAGTTGTAATCTTGAAAGCAATCTCCACTTCGACGTGTCGTGTCGATATCTGCAGTGTCCCATTGACTCTCATCAACAGTACATCCTGGAGCGTCATACCATACAAGATGACGAAGAACGTAATTATTTTGGTCAGTATAAGAATTCAAATACAGCATCTGATAGGTGTGATCAGTATACTCCAGGTAGGTGTATCGGGTGCAATGACCCAGAGGAAGACTGGTGTATGAGCTGATCGATCCACTGCAGGAACTGCTGCTGTAGATACGAGTATCCACAAATCCCCTGGGAGTAGCACTACCATCGCGAACCATGTAGTAGAGGGTGTAATATGAGTTGGAGGTTGGTACACTGGATGAAAACTGCCGAAGAATGTAGCATACTGAAGATGTCAACATGAAGGCATAACAGTTTGATCTGCTGCAACATGAGCTGAAACAGGAATCCCAAGTTGTGTACGAATATGACGCTATTCGGTATGATGTACTCACATATTGTGATACACCCGTTGTGGTAGTAGCTGAACAGGTGGATGACAGTGAAGTGGAGCTGAATGTGAAGTATCCACTTCCTGGATTAGTGGAACGACATCCCCAAGTAATGTTGAATTGGGAACTTGGAGAGCCACCACAAGTAGTGGATGAGTCCCACCAGCTCACCTCCATCTGATATCCTTCTGCCGGATGGGTTCCTGTACTCTCAAACTTGAAACTGTCTCTCAGAGTCTCCTCCTCGTGGCACTGTCCAACACTGTAGGATACCCTTTTAGGTGGACCTCCACTGCATGTATCGGCATACTTCCTCCATATCACATACTGAGGTTCGTAGTTGTCTTGGGTTGATACAGCCGTTATTGGAATGTCTCTCGGCGCATGCTTCAGTTCGTAGAATGTGTAGTTCTTGTAGCACGAGTTGCTGTTACGAGTCGTGTTGATGTCTGGAGTGTCCCAATCACTCTCTGGTGCAGTACATCCGGGAGCTTCGAACCACACCAAGTGACGAAGAACAAAGCTTCTAGTGCTGGTGTACGAATCTACTTGGAAGAATTGATAGGCATTGTTGTGGTAGGCGAGGTACTTGTAGGGGACGCATGATTCAATGGGGTAACTGATGTAGTCTGTCACTGATCCTCCACACCCTTCACTGTTGTACACGCGAGTATCCAGGAATGCACCAGGTTTGCTCTTACCATCGCGAACCATGTAGTAGAGGGTGTAATATGAGTTGGAGGTTGGTACACTGGATGAAAACTGCCGAAGAATGTAGCATACTGATGACGTCAACATGAAGGCATAACAGTCTGATCTGCTGCAACATGAGCTGAAACAGGAATCCCAACTTGTGTACGAATATGATGCTAGTCGGTATGATGTACTCACATATTGTGATACACCCGTTGTGGACGTAGCTGAACAAGTGGATGACAGTGAAGTGGAGCTGAATGTGAAGTATCCACTCGCGGGATAGGTAGAACGACATCCCCAAGTAATGTTGAATTGGGAAATTGGAGAGCCGACACAAGTAGTGGATGAGTCCCACCAGCTCACCTCCATCTGATATCCTTCTGCCGGATGGGTTCCTGTACTCTCAAACTTGAAACTGTCTCTCAGAGTCTCCTCCTCGTGGCACTGTCCAACACTGTAGGATACCCTTTTAGGTGGTCCTGCACTGCATGTATCGGCATACTTCCTCCATATCACATACTGAGGTTCGTAGTTGTCTTGGGTTGATATAGCCGTTATTGGAATATCTCTCGGAGCATGCTTCAGTTCGTAGAATGTGTAGTTCTTGTAGCACGAGTTGCTGTTACGAGTCGTGTTGATGTCTGGAGTGTCCCAATCACTCTCTGGTGCAGTACATCCGGGAGCTTCGAACCACACCAAGTGACGAAGAACAAAGCTTCTAGTGCTGGTGTATGAATCTACTTGGAACATTTGATAGGCATTGTTGTGGTAGGCGAGGTACTTGTAGGGGACGCACGATTCAATGGGGTAACTGATGTAGTCTGTCACTGATCCTCCACAACCTTCACTGTTGTACACGCGAGTATCCAGGAATGCACCAGGTTTGCTCTTACCGTCACGAACCATGTAGTAGAGGGTGTAATATGAGTTGGAGGTTGGTACACTGGATGAAAACTGCCGAAGAATGTAGCATACTGATGACGTCAACATGAAGGCATAACAGTTTGATCTGCTGCAACATGAGCTGAAACAGGAATCCCAACTTGTGTACGAATATGATGCTAGTCGGTATGATGTACTCACATATTGTGATACACCCGTTGTGGTGGTAGCTGAACAGGTGGATGACAGTGAAGTGGAGCTGAATGTGAAGTATCCACTCGCGGGATAGGTAGAACGACATCCCCAAGTAATGTTGAATTGGGAACTTGGAGAGCCACCACAAGTAGTGGATGAGTCCCACCAGCTCACCTCCATCTGATATCCTTCTGCCGGATGGGTTCCTGTACTCTCAAACTTGAAACTGTCTCTCAGAGTCTCCTCCTCGTGGCACTGTCCAACACTGTAGGATACCCTTTTAGGTGGTCCTGCACTGCATGTATTGGCATACTTCCTCCATATCACATACTGAGGTTCGTAGTTGTCTTGGGTTGATACAGCCGTTATTGGAATATCTCTCGGAGCATGCTTAAGTTCGTAGAATGTGTAGTTCTTGTAGCACGAGTTGCTGTTACGAGTTGTGTTGATGTCTGGAGTGTCCCAATCACTCTCTGGTGCAGTACATCCGGGAGCTTCGAACCACACCAAGTGACGAAGAACAAAGCTTCTAGTGCTGGTGTACGAATCTACTTGGAAGAATTGATAGGCATTGTTGTGGTAGGCGAGGTACTTGTAGGGGATGCACGATTCAATGGGGTAACTGATGTAGTCTGTCACTGATCCTCCACACCCTTCACTGTTGTACACGCGAGTATCCAGGAATGCACCAGGTTTGCTCTTGCCGTCACGAACCATGTAGTAGAGGGTGTAATATGAGTTGGAGGTTGGTACACTGGATGAAAACTGCCGAAGAATGTAGCATACTGATGATGTCAACATGAAGGCATAACAGTCTGATCTGCTGCAACATGAGCTGAAACAGGAATCCCAACTTGTGTACGAATATGATGCTAGTCGGTATGATGTACTCACATATTGTGATACACCCGTTGTGGTGGTAGCTGAACAGGTGGATGACAGTGAAGTGGAGCTGAATGTGAAGTATCCACTCGCGGGATAGGTAGAACGACATCCCCAAGTGATGTTGAATTGGGAACTTGGAGAGCCACCACAAGTAGTGGATGAGTCCCACCAGCTCACCTCCATCTGATATCCTTCTGCCGGATGGGTTCCTGTACTCTCAAACTTGAAACTGTCTCTCAGAGTCTCCTCCTCGTGGCACTGTCCAACACTGTAGGATACCCTTTTAGGTGGCCCTGCACTGCATGTATCGGCATACTTCCTCCATATCACATACTGAGGTTCATAGTTGTCTTGGGTTGATATAGCCGTTATTGGAATGTCTCTCGGAGCATGCTTCAGTTCGTAGAATGTGTAGTTCTTGTAGCACGAGTTGCTGTTACGAGTTGTGTTGATGTCTGGAGTGTCCCAATCACTCTCTGGTGCAGTACATCCGGGAGCTTCGAACCACACCAAGTGACGAAGAACAAAGCTTCTAGTGCTGGTGTACGAATCTACTTGGAAGAATTGATAGGCATTGTTGTGGTAGGCGAGGTACTTGTAGGGGATGCACGATTCAATGGGGTAACTGATGTAGTCTGTCACTGATCCTCCACACCCTTCACTGTTGTACACGCGAGTATCCAGGAATGCACCAGGTTTGCTCTTGCCGTCACGAACCATGTAGTAGAGGGTGTAATATGAGTTGGAGGTTGGTACACTGGATGAAAACTGCCGAAGAATGTAGCATACTGATGATGTCAACATGAAGGCATAACAGTCTGATCTGCTGCAACATGAGCTGAAACAGGAATCCCAACTTGTGTACGAATATGATGCTAGTCGGTATGATGTACTCACATATTGTGATACACCCGTTGTGGACGTAGCTGAACAAGTGGATGACAGTGAAGTGGAGCTGAATGTGAAGTATCCACTTCCTGGATAGGTAGAACGACATCCCCAAGTAATGTTGAATTGGGAACTTGGAGAACCACCACAAGTAGTGGATGAGTCCCACCAGCTCACCTCCATCTGATATCCTTCTGTCGGATGGGTTCCTGTACTCTCAAACTTGAAACTGTCTCTCAGAGTCTCCTCCTCGTGGCATTGTCCAACACTGTAGGATACTCTCGATGGTGGACCTTCATCACAGGTGCTAGCATACTTCCTCCATATCACATACTGTGGTTGGTAGTTGTCTTCAGTGGTCACACCAGTCACTGGAATATCTCTTGGATTACTGTCAACTTCGTTATTACGATAATAGTCGTAGCAATTCGAACTTCCCTGGGTTTCGTTGATGTCTGGTGTGGTCCATTCATTCTCCGCAGCAGTACAACCTGGAGCTTCAAACCACACTAAGTGACGGACGGTGAAGTCAGATGAACTGGTGGAGGATTCCAACTCATACAAGTGGTAGGCATGTTCGGTGTAGGCCAGCTCTAGATAGGGCACACAGGAATCAATGGCATAGCTACGATATGTGGTCACACTACCAGAACAGTCGCTATTTCCATACTTTCGAACATCCAAATAATTAGAAACGGAGTCCCGGACAAGGTAGTAAAGGTAGTAAGATGTAGACGATGATACTGCACTAGACGAAAAGGTTCTTGTCAGGTAGCAGGTCCCAGTGTTCCTTAAGATTAACACGGCATAGCAGTTGGTATTACTGCAGCATGATTCAACACAGTCATCCTTGGTCATGCCAGTTAATGTCTGAATTCTGTATGTTGAGGTTGAGACATAACTCTCTTTTGCTTCTGTACTTGTACAGGCAGCTTCACCTAGGATCAGTAATAAACATAACTGTAACACAAGAAGGGAATCTAGTATCACATAATCCTACATATTAATGATATGTTCACATTATCATGAGCAAATTAAAGAAATTTGTGAAACTTGAAGTTATTCCAATACAAATAATCCGATAAGACAAACTGTAGATTAACTTGTCTACCTGGTTCTATATCCCTCCCATGTATTGGTCGGTGGGAATGCAGGATCAAAGTACAGTGCAGGGACACTGGGTCCGGTTGATGCCACTACTTTGAGGCGACCTTATACCGAACCCCATTAAAATAAAGAGATATATCATTTTAAATACCATCTTAATTGTATCATAGATATTGTATACTCACGTAACCTGAGTATACAATATCTATTATAGGGTTGCATGCAACTGCGCTTATGCAATTTCGCTTTGCCTCATATCCTTATCATAGGGACACACCTTCAGCTGCGAGGGGTGAAGCTGCTATGAAGGTGCCCGGTAGATGACAAAAAGAAAGCTTAAAACAGACAAATAAGTAGGAAAATTAAGAAAGATAGTTAAATCGCGCAACAATGCGCTCACGAAAGCCTATCCAAGGTCCTTGTACGTGGTTCGTTTGATATGGCATTTCTCGACTATGGTAGTGTTTCGACAATGACTACGTACCAGAAAACTTGACAATACGCACGCTTGCAATACACTTTCCCATTAACAACTACACAAACTAACCTGACGTAGCCGAAGAAAGCAGCAAAACAGCTGCGAGGAAGTGCATGACGACCATTTGGCTTCGGTCGGTTCTTTCGTGCACATCCGGTACTGGTCATGTGTACCAAGGTGTCATAGTGCCAGCAATAGACCGAGATGGTCCATGTTTCGGGAGGTCAAGTATATTCACGAAATAAAGAGTGCTAATTCCATCAGTTGTCCAAACAGAACCTGCCTCTGTCATAGCATTCCAAGAGGGGAGCGTTTCCCTGGCAACAGTTCATATTACATTGTCTTCTAGTCTGGCCTGCTACGACCGTCTTTCTAAACGCCTCCGTCCCTCCCTTTCCTCGCCCAGAGCGCTTGGTGGGACGGTCGTAGCAGCACGGCTGTGTTTGAGTATCTATGGTTCAAGCATAGACACTCTATGGTTCAAGTACTATAGGCATACGGAAACTTAGTTGTTGTGCATAATTTACGGTAATATACGGAACATTGAATGGGGCCATTTCAACGCTTTGTCTTTAATAGCTTTTGCTTCTCTTGAAAGATGCTTAACTGGCCTATTTTTTGTATTAAGACGTGGACCCAGTGATAATCTAGTGCAATATCTGAATTTTGCCTTCGAAGAGCCTTCATGGTTGAAAATATCGAGCGATTTTGAAGGTAAGCGTTTTTGCTGTTGTTTCGACTCGGCAGAGTTTTCTGACCAAAACCACTGGTGGTTGTTTGAAGTATAGATGCTTGTGATGTCTCCTATGTGTTTGATTTCCCATTGTCATTTTTTTGGTAAAATCATAAATACGCTCCTCTCGATGTACTATGTATCTTCATTACTGTGCATGCCCTATACTATAATCCACGCATGCAGTTTCGATATTGAATTTTAGTATAAATTCATACGTAATAATACCATCACAGCCTGGTGCACATCAAATCATGATTGTGAATAGCGTTTAGGACCTATCTGTAATTGGTGTTCTTTGAATATTAACAAGCCTTTCAAAATCATTTCCCTCACATAATTTACTACTAATATCTTTCCTCAGTGTTGCTGTACTTGCTCTCAAGATATCAACTTCGGAGTTTGAAGTGGCTGAATCTGGTGTAGCAGCTACATTAAAGTTTAATCATGATGTTGTTCGAAATATGAATGAATAGGGTAGGTATGCCATATCCTGGACAATGCCATTAGTCGGACACTTTCTAGAATACGTTCGGTAATAAACGAACAGTCCAAGTTTTCAAAGCTATAACATACTTGGTGGAAACTTGAACTATCTTAATTCAAATGAATACAGTCGTCCTGCGAAGAGCGCTGGTATTCTGTACACTAATCGAGAAGATGACGCAATGGTCATATTTTATTGCGCAATACAAACTGCAGCAGGAGGCGACGTAAGAAATATGCATATTTCTTTGACCTGCCAAATAGGCATAGAGTGACCAATTAATTTGCGGTAAACGCTAATTTTAACATCAAATCACCAGCATCAGTTATATAGTACTTAAAAGCCTACACCAGCAAAAAGAGGCTAGCTACAGGGGAATATTCAAACTACTTTTTCATACCAATTGTCGGACAGTAATAACAAATGGTGCAGTTTTTTGAATGTGCAAATTATGGCACCTGCGAACATGAAAGATCTATCCAAACAAGGCCCTAACGATGGTGGTAGATGGAAAATGTTCCTTGGGCAGGTAGCAGCAGCCTTTGGAATCATTCAACGTGTCAGCACCATCTTCCGTATTTTAACCTTCGTAACGCTGAGCAAGAGGGTCTTCAAGGCGTTGTCTAGGTATGCCACGACTGTTTAATTTGTTCGGCACATTTCCCCTCCTTTAAGTTGCGATTTGCAGCTTCTAAAATACTTTCGAGACTGCTGTCCGACTTCAGGAAAACATGTCCGGAAATAGGGAAAATGACGTCGCGTTATAGAATGACTCGGCGGCAGAAAAAGAGAGGATATTTCTGCGAAGAACAGAATATGTTGGAATGAAGGAATAGAAGATCTATCCAAACGCGCCTTTACTCAGTTTAAATACGCTCTCTATCCGAGGCTATCTACTTTGAACCATTAGGTGTCCGGGATATGGCTCCGCTACCCTAATTATGATATTAATACAGTAATAATATACTTACCTTGAGTTGCAGATACAAGTATCTATACATGCGTTATAATTAGTCTGGGATAGCCGACCCTTGAAGGGTTGGCTATGCCAGACTACGCTATAATAAGGTTAAGATTCGTTTCAGAGTCAGATCGCCTGGAGCCAATGAAAAGCCCACTAAAGGTGGCCCATATAGCTGCAGGGTACTTCCTATTCCTGCGCACCTGTGCATCTCTTAGTGACAACTTAGAAGATGTAATTACGTATACGGAGCTATGTGGACGTGATTGCGTCGACGGCGAGTGTGCGCGCACTGAAAATATACGTCCCTAACCGACGCTTCTGAAATATCGGGAAAAAAATGACTATGCTAAGGTAAAAGTAGGAATAGATAGTAGGCATAGTCTTCTTTCTGATAGCAACAGCGGCGACTGGTTGAAAACTCCCTGAGCTGTAGCACAGGTCATCGTAACTAACCGTACAAGTATGGATGACAATACGAAGTTGTTCAACTAGCTAAACGCCTCTAACAGGCGCCATGGGGCGGAAAAAACTAAGTTTCCCGAATCGAACAGCCGTGAGCAGGCCAGACTAATTGTCTTCCAGCTCAAATCACGTGATGCCGCCAATTAAAACTGGCTTCCACGTATTTCCAGCTTCAAATGCATGTTGACTGGTTTATATTATCGTAAATGTCATGGTATTATGTTATACTAGTGTGTTGGTATGAAATTGTTATATACAAGTAATGTAGTAGTCTAACAAAGCCAGACCCTTGCCACACCCATTGTACTTCATTAGGCTGGTTGTTTGAACAGGGACAAAAATAGAATGTGAAGTAGTCTGGGCCATGTAAGACTAGCAATGTCCTATATAGTGCCAGCATGTATATACATTTGATTTTAACAATGAATATGACATGAGATAAGCATATGACATTACAGTGCCCTAGAGCTGACCAGTTATGTGAGTTATGATGTTATTATGTACATCACCATAGCAATAATCCACCACTGAGCCGCCACTTGTGGTCAAATACTATTTATAAGATAGAGAGCATTAGGTCAATCAGTTCTGGGTGGAATGTACCTTGTCTAGCTGGTTAATTTGGCTCACAGTAGGTTTTCTTGAGTGGGCGTGTTTTTCATGGCAACCATGGACAGACTGCCATTATCCAAGCAGCACAAGGTGACACACCAGTTGGTGAGCGCATGTGCCTTGGTGACAGTCCTTGAACTGTGGCAGAGGGACTGTTGGGTGCATAGCCTATCCATGTCCAGTCTGTCCATACATAGGCATCAATTAGATGCAGCTTACAATAGCTATAGTCTGAGGTGCCCAAAGCCTACTGACTCGTACTGAGGGGTGATTACTTCACCACGTGTTCTCATCATCAAGTGTGTTGGAGGGTTGACCATACCGAGTGTTATGTAAATACGTATTTTGAACATAGAGACATTGTAATATATATTATACACAATAATAATCATTATAATGCATAAAGTACAGGATAATTACATAATGTCAACTATAAAAATTTCATAGTTAATATTGACATTATAACAGTAGCACTGAAGGCCACATCACTCAAAACCATACTAAGGTGCAATAATACAAAATGTCCTACGTACATGTGGAATCATAATGATAGTTATAAGTCAAAAAATGTGTATAGTGGTGCTCATTACAATTATCTACACGCGTATATATGTAATATAATACACAAGTGAACACACCATCTATAATTTAATTTTAGACACTAGCAACGACCAACTTCAGTCATCATCTTCCCCATCCATCTTCGAGAAATCAATATTGCTCAAAGGGTTGCGTATGGTCATTACATTGTGCTCCTCAAAATCATCAAACATATCCCATTTCTCCTTTGGATGGGCTGGTAGGTCATTGGTTAAATTCAAAGTTTGACTTCTTTTCCCTTTGAACATCACCATAGCAACAATCGCTACCACTGCCAGTACGACAACCACAATGATTACAATAGGCACAGACACGCCGACTGCAATGATAGTGGAGGATTGGTCTTCTGCAGATGGAGGTGGGTATGTGGGCGGGGTTGATGTAGTAGTGGGTTTGACTGATATAGACTGCCCGGGAATTGCAAACAGAGCACTGTCTGTGAACGAGAAGACACCAGTGAGCACTGACATCATTTGACATCCCCACACAACATCAAACATTTGAGAGGGGCTTCCGGTACAGCTTCTTGTCCCACTCCACCACCTAACCTTCATCTGGTACCCAAAAGATGGGTTACTGGTAGTCTGCTCGTACATGAAACTGTCTCCGTCCTCACTATAACAGACACCTGTCTTGTAGGATACTCGACTGATGACGTTGCTTGAAGAACAGGAGCTGTACTTCACATAGTTGACATAGGTGGGGATGAAACTGTCCACTTCGGTGACAGCTTCTATTGGAATGTCTCGAGGTTGGTCCTTTACTGACCAGAACCTTATGTTTCCATAGCAACTACTCGAATTCACACTGACGTTCACATTTGGCAATGACCACTGATTTTTTGGGACAGTACACCCAGGTGCCTCGTACCACACCAAATGACGTAATGTGAAACCAGAATCTGTATAGCAGTCCAATTGGAACACCTGATAGGAGTGCTCCTGATAGTCCAGTCCTCTGTATGGAATGCACGTATCCAAAGAATAGCTGGTGTAGCTAGGTAGAGATGTACATCCTTCTCCGCTGTATACCCAGGTGTCCAGATAAGGACCGGGACTGTCCCTGACCATGTAGAATGTGGTGTGGTGCTCACTGGATTGGACAGCTGTTGGTGGATGCTTTCTGTGGAACCAACATTCGTTGGAGGTCAGAGAGCGGGTGAAGGAATAGCAATCGTCATCGCTGCAACAAACTGTAAAGCATTGCTCCTCGGTAACTCCAGTGAGGTGCTTCAACTGGTATTCGTCAGACTGGAGGACAATCACATTCGATCCACTGGTGGCAGTGGTCCCAGGGCATACTGGCTGAGATAGTGGTGTGGAATCAGGGATTGGACCACATGATGGAGTCATGGGCAGCGCAGAGGATGTGGGCGCTGAAGAAGTGGTAGTGAGCAATGGTACAGAAGATGCTTCCGGATACATTGAGGTTGTGGACAAAGAGCTGGTTGTGGTGGAGACCGACTGTATCACTGATGTTTGGGGAAGTGAAGATGGGACTGGTGATGGCCCAACAGATGATGATGGCCTAAAGGATGAAGACGGCCGAACAGACGATGATGTGACAGATGGGGATTGCCCAACAGATGATGATGGTGGGACAGATGAAGACGGCTGAACAGGTGATGATGCCTCAATAGTAGATGTTACTTCAGCAGATGATAATAATGAGGTAGACAACAGAGGAGACGAAGAAATGGACAATGAAAAAGAGGTAGTTGACGAACTAGAAGACAAAGGAGTGGATGAGGAAGTAGTGGACATAGAGGATGGTGATAATGTAGAAGACAAAGAGAAGGATGATGAACTAGTAGGCACAGAGGTTGACGATGAAGTAGAGGATGGAGAGGTGGATGATGAACTAGTAGGCATAGAGGTGGACGATGAAGTAGAGGACGAAGAGGTAGATGACGAACTAGTAGGCATAGAGGTTGACAATAAAGTAGAAGACGAAGAGGTAGATGAAGAACTAGTAGGCATAGAGGTGGACGATGAAGTAGAGGACGAAGAGGTGGACGATGAAGACATTGTTGAGGTCATCGAGGAAGTGGAAGTTGAAAACTCAAACCCTTGAGGAACAGTGTAGGATGCACTACTTGTGAAAGTGAAACTACCACTGAATGATGTTGCCACACGACATCCCCACACCAGATTGAAGATTTCTGAAGGATCTCCTGAACAAACTGTCGACCCACTCCATATTCTAACCTTCATCTGGTAACCGGAGGTAGGATGATTGACTGTTCGCTGGATGGTAAAGCTCCCACCATTACCTTCGTAGCAGTATCCAAGCTGATAAGAGACCTGTTCTGTCACTGTTGAGGAGCAAGGAGTGCTGTACTTCCTGTGGTTCACATACGAGGGGACAAAGTTATCAGCTCCTGTCACCACTGACCCCACATTCCTACTGTATGGAGCGTAGTTCACTGTCCAAAAGTTGTAATCTTGAAAGCAATCTCCACTTTGGCGTGTTGTGTTGATATCTGCAGTATTCCACTGACTCTCGTTAACAGTACATCCTGGAGCCTCATACCATACAAGATGACGAAGAACATAATTATTTTGGTCTGTATAAGAATCCAAATACAGCATCTGATAGGTGTGATCAGTATACTCCAGGTAGGTGTACCGGGTGCAATGACCCAGAGGAAGACTGGTGTATGAGCTGATCGATCCACTGCAGGAACTGCTGCTGTAGATACGAGTATCCACAAATCCCCTGGGAGTAGCACTACCATCGCGAACCATGTAGTAGAGGGTGTAGGTAGTACTGGTGATTGGAACACTGGGTGAAAAGTATAGTAGAACATAGCATCTTGAGGAACTCAGCATGAAAGCATGGCAGTTTGACCAGCTGCAACATATACTGTAACAGGAATCCCAAGTTGTGTAAGAATATGTTCGAAAGCTGTATGTTGATATACTAACATACTGAAATACACCCGTTGTGGACGTAGCTGAACAGGTGGATGATAGCCCAGCAGAGCTAAATGTGAAGTATCCTCTTCCTGGATTAGTGGAACGACATCCCCAAGTGATGTTGAATTGGGAACTTGGAGAGCCGACACAAGTAGTGGATGAGTCCCACCAGCTCACCTCCATCTGATATCCTTCTGCCGGATGGGTTCCTGTACTCTCAAACTTGAAACTGTCTCTCAGAGTCTCCTCCTCGTGGCATTGTCCAACACTGTAGGATACTCTTCTAGGTGGACCTCCACTGCATGTATCGGCATACTTCCTCCATATCACATACTGAGGTTCGTAGTTGTCTTGGGTTGATACAGCCGTTATTGGAATGTCTCTCGGAGCATGCCTCAGTTCGTAGAATGTGTAGTTCTTGTAGCATGAGTCGCTGTTACGAGTCGTGTTGATGTCTGGAGTGTCCCAATCACTCTCTGGTGCAGTACATCCGGGAGCTTCGAACCACACCAAGTGACGAAGAACAAAGCTTCTAGTGCTGGTGTACGAATCTACACGGAACATTTGATAGGCATTGTTGTGGTAGGCGAGGTACTTGTAGGGGATGCATGATTCAATGGGGTAACTGATGTAGTCTGTCACTGATCCTCCACACCCTTCACTGTTGTACACGCGAGTATCCAGAAATACACCAGGTTTGCTCTTACCATCGCGAACCATGTAGTAGAGAGTGTAGGTAGTACTGGAGGTTGGAACACTGGGTGAAAAGTAGTATAGAATGTAGCATCTTGAGGAACTCAGCATGAAAGCATGGCAGTTTGACCAGCTGCAACATATACTGTAACAGGAATCCCAAGTTGTGTAAGAATAGGTTCGAATGCTGTATGTTGATATACTAACATACTGAAATACACCCGTTGTGGTAGTAGCTGAACAAGTGGATGATAGCCCAGTGGAGCTGAATGTGAAGTATCCACTTCCTGGATTAGTAGAACGACATCCCCAAGTAATGTTGAATTGGGAACTTGGAGAGCCCCCACAAGTAGTGGATGAGTTCCACCAGCTCACCTCCATCTGATATCCTTCTGCCGGATGGGTTCCTGTACTCTCAAACTTGAAACTGTCTCTCAGAGTCTCCTCCTTATGGCACTGTGAAACATTGTAGGATACTCTTTTAGGTGGACCTCCACTGCATGTTTCACCATACTTTCTCCATATCACATACTGAGGTTCGTAGTTGTCTTGGGTTGATACAGCCGTTATTGGAATGTCTCTCGGAGCATGCTTCAGTTCATAGAATGTGTAGTTCTTGTAGCATGAGTTGCTGTTACGAGTCGTGTTGATGTCTGGAGTGTCCCAATCACTCTCTGGTGCAGTACATCCGGGAGCTTCGAACCACACCAAGTGACGAAGAACAAAGCTTCTAGTGCTGGTGTACGAATCTACACGGAACATTTGATAGGCATTGTTGTGGTAGGCGAGGTACTTGTAGGGGACGCATGATTCAATGGGGTAACTGATGTAGTCTGTCACTGATCCTCCACACCCTTCACTGTTGTACACGCGAGTATCCAGGAATGCACCAGGTTTGCTCTTACCATCACGAACCATGTAGTAGAGGGTGTAGGTAGTACTGGAGGTTGGAACACTGGGTGAAAAGTAGTATAGAACGTAGCATCTTGAGGAACTCAGCATGAAAGCATGGCAGTTTGACCAGCTGCAACATATACTGTAACAGGAATCCCAAGTTGTGTAAGAATATGTTCGAAAGCTGTATGTTGATATACTAACATACTGAAATACACCCGTTGTGGACGTAGCTGAACAAGTGGATGATAGCCCAGTGGAGCTGAATGTGAAGTATCCACTTCCTGGATTAGTAGAACGACATCCCCAAGTAATGTTGAATTGGGAACTTGGAGAGCCGACACAAGTAGTGGATGAGTCCCACCAGCTCACCTCCATCTGATATCCTTCTGCCGGATGGGTTCCTGTACTCTCAAACTTGAAACTGTCTCTCAGAGTCTCCTCCTTATGGCACTGTGAAACATTGTAGGATACCCTTTTAGGTGGACCTCCACTGCATGTTTCACCATACTTCCTCCATATCACATACTGAGGTTCGTAGTTGTCTTGGGTTGATACAGCCGTTATTGGAATGTCTCTCGGAGCATGCTTCAGTTCGTAGAATGTGTAGTTCTTGTAGCATGAGTTGCTGTTACGAGTCGTGTTGATGTCTGGAGTGTCCCAATCACTCTCTGGTGCAGTACATCCGGGAGCTTCGGACCACACCAAGTGACGAAGAACAAAGCTTCTAGTGCTGGTGTACGAATCTACTTGGAACATTTGATAGGCATTGTTGTGGTAGGCGAGGTACTTGTAGGGGACGCACGATTCAATGGGGTAACTGATGTAGTCTGTCACTGATCCTCCACAACCTTCACTGTTGTACACGCGAGTATCCAGGAATGCACCAGGTTTGCTCTTTGCATCGCGAACCATGTAGTAGAGGGTGTAGGTAGTACTGGAAGATGTTGCACTGGATGAAAACTGCCGAAGAATGTAGCATCTCGAGGAACTCAGCATGAAGGCATAACAGTTTGATCTGCTGCAACATGAGCTGAAACAGGAGTCCCAACTTGTGTACGAATATGATGTTATACTGTACGATGTACTCACAGACTGTGATACACCTGTTGTGGTAGTAGCTGAACAGGTGGATGACAGTGAAGTGGAGCTGAATGTGAAGTATCCACTTCCTGGATTAGTAGAACGACATCCCCAAGTAATGTTGAATTGGGAACTTGGAGAGCCACCACAAGTAGTGGATGAGTCCCACCAGCTCACCTCCATCTGATATCCTTCTGCTGGATGGGTTCCTGTACTCTCAAACTTGAAACTGTCTCTCAGAGTCTCCTCCTCGTGGCACTGTCCAACACTGTAGGATACCCTTTTAGGTGGACCTCCACTGCATGTATTGGCATACTTCCTCCATATCACATACTGAGGTTCGTAGTTGTCTTGGGTTGATACAGCCGTTATTGGAATGTCTCTCGGAGCATGCTTCAGTTCGTAGAATGTGTAGTTCTTGTAGCACGAGTTGCTGTTACGAGTCGTGTTGATGTCTGGAGTGTCCCAATCACTCTCTGGTGCAGTACATCCGGGAGCTTCGAACCACACCAAGTGACGAAGAACAAAGCTTCTAGTGCTGGTGTACGAATCTACTTGGAACATTTGATAGGCATTGTTGTGGTAGGCGAGGTACTTGTAGGGGACGCACGATTCAATGGGGTAACTGATGTAGTCTGTCACTGATCCTCCACAACCTTCACTGTTGTACACGCGAGTATCCAGGAATGCACCAGGTTTGCTCTTTGCATCGCGAACCATGTAGTAGAGGGTGTAGGTAGTACTGGAAGATGTTGCACTGGATGAAAACTGCCGAAGAATGTAGCATCTCGAGGAACTCAGCATGAAGGCATAACAGTTTGATCTGCTGCAACATGAGCTGAAACAGGAGTCCCAACTTGTGTACGAATATGATGTTATACTGTACGATGTACTCACAGACTGTGATACACCTGTTGTGGTAGTAGCTGAACAGGTGGATGACAGTGAAGTGGAGCTGAATGTGAAGTATCCACTTCCTGGATAGGTAGAACGACAACCCCAAGTAATGTTGAATTGGGAACTTGGAGAGCCACCACAAGTAGTGGATGAGTCCCACCAGCTCACCTCCATCTGATATCCTTCTGCTGGATGGGTTCCTGTACTCTCAAACTTGAAACTGTCTCTCAGAGTCTCCTCCTCGTGGCACTGTCCAACACTGTAGGATACCCTTTTAGGTGGACCTCCACTGCATGTATTGGCATACTTCCTCCATATCACATACTGAGGTTCGTAGTTGTCTTGGGTTGATACAGCCGTTATTGGAATGTCTCTCGGAGCATGCTTCAGTTCGTAGAATGTGTAGTTCTTGTAGCACGAGTTGCTGTTACGAGTCGTGTTGATGTCTGGAGTGTCCCAATCACTCTCTGGTGCAGTACATCCGGGAGCTTCGAACCACACCAAGTGACGAAGAACAAAGCTTCTAGTGCTGGTGTACGAATCTACTTGGAACATTTGATAGGCATTGTTGTGGTAGGCGAGGTACTTGTAGGGGACGCACGATTCAATGGGGTAACTGATGTAGTCTGTCACTGATCCTCCACAACCTTCACTGTTGTACACGCGAGTATCCAGGAATGCACCAGGTTTGCTCTTTGCATCGCGAACCATGTAGTAGAGGGTGTAGGTAGTACTGGAAGATGTTGCACTGGATGAAAACTGCCGAAGAATGTAGCATCTGGAGGAACTCAGCATGAAGGCATAACAGTTTGATCTGCTGCAACATGAGCTGAAACAGGAGTCCCAACTTGTGTACGAATATGATGTTATACTGTACGATGTACTCACAGACTGTGATACACCCGTTGTGGTAGTAGCTGAACAGGTGGATGACAGTGAAGTGGAGCTGAATGTGAAGTATCCACTTCCTGGATTAGTAGAACGACATCCCCAAGTAATGTTGAATTGGGAACTTGGAGAGCCGATACAAGTAGTGGATGAGTCCCACCAGCTCACCTCCATCTGATATCCTTCTGCTGGATGGGTTCCTGTACTCTCAAACTTGAAACTGTCTCTCAGAGTCTCCTCCTCGTGGCATTGTCCAACACTGTAGGATACCCTTTTAGGTGGTCCTGCACTGCATGTATCGGCATACTTCCTCCATATCACATACTGAGGTTCGTAGTTGTCTTGGGTTGATACAGCCGTTATTGGAATGTCTCTCGGAGCATGCTTCAGTTCGTAGAATGTGTAGTTCTTGTAGCATGAGTCGCTGTTACGAGTTGTGTTGATGTCTGGAGTGTCCCAATCACTCTCTGGTGCAGTACATCCGGGAGCTTCGAACCACACCAAGTGACGAAGAACAAAGTTTCTAGTGCTGGTGTACGAATCTACTTGGAACATTTGATAGGCATTGTTGTGGTAGGCGAGGTACTTGTAGGGGACGCACGATTCAATGGGGTAACTGATGTAGTCTGTCACTGATCCTCCACAACCTTCACTGTTGTACACACGAGTATCCAGGAATGCACCAGGTTTGCTCTTTGCATCGCGAACCATGTAGTAAAGGGTGTAGGTAGTACTGGAAGATGTTGCACTGGATGAAAACTGCCGAAGAATGTAGCATCTGGAGGAACTCAGCATGAAGGCATAACAGTCTGATCTGCTGCAACATGAGCTGAAACAGGAATCCCAACTTGTGTACGAATATGATGTTATACTGTACGATGTACTCACAGACTGTGATACACCCGTTGTGGTAGTAGCTGAACAGGTGGATGACAGTGAAGTGGAGCTGAACGTGAAGTATCCACTACCTGGATAGGTAGTACGACATCCCCAAGTAATGTTGAATTGGGAACTTGGTGAGCCACCACAAGTAGTGGATGAGTCCCACCAGCTCACCTCCATCTGATATCCTTCTGCCGGATGGGTTCCTGTACTCTCAAACTTGAAACTGTCTCTCAGAGTCTCCTCCTCGTGGCATTGTCCAACACTGTAGGATACCCTTTTAGGTGGACCTCTACTACATGTATCGGCATACTTCCTCCATATCACATACTGAGGTTCGTAGTTGTCTTGGGTTGATACAGCCGTTATTGGAATGTCTCTCGGAGCATGCTTCAGTTCGTAGAATGTGTAGTTCTTGTAACATGAGTTGCTGTTACGAGTCATGTTGATGTCTGGAGTGTCCCAATCACTCTCTGGTGCAGTACATCCGGGAGCTTCGAACCACACCAAGTGACGAAGAACAAAGCTTCTAGTGCTGGTGTACGAATCTATACGGAACATTTGATAGGCATTGTTGTGGTAGGCGAGGTACTTGTAGGGGACGCATGATTCAATGGGGTAACTGATGTAGTCTGTCACTGATCCTCCACACCCTTCACTGTTGTACACGCGAGTATCCAGGAATGCACCAGGTTTGCTCTTACCATCACGAACCATGTAGTAGAGGGTGTAGGTAGTACTGGAAGATGTTGCACTGGATGAAAACTGCCGAAGAATGTAGCATCTGGAGGAACTCAGCATGAAGGCATAACAGTCTGATCTGCTGCAACATGAGCTGAAACAGGAATCCCAACTTGTGTACGAATATGATGTTATACTGTACGATGTACTCACAGACTGTGATACACCCGTTGTGGTAGTAGCTGAACAGGTGGATGACAGTGAAGTGGAGCTGAATGTGAAGTATCCACTTCCTGGATTTGTAGAACGACACCCCCAAGTAATATTGAATCGGGAACTTGGAGAGCCGACACAAGTAGTGGATGAGTCCCACCAGCTCACCTCCATCTGATATCCTTCTGTCGGATGGGTTCCTGTACTCTCAAACTTGAAACTGTCTCTCAGAGTCTCCTCCTCGTGGCATTGTCCAACACTGTAGGATACTCTCCATGGTGGACCTTCATCACAGGTGCTAGCATACTTCCTCCATATCACATACTGAGGTTGGTAGTTGTCTTCAGTGGTCACACCAGTCACTGGAATATCTCTTGGAGTACTGCTAACTTCGTCATTACGATAATAGTCGTAGCAATTCGAACTTCCCTGGGTTTCGTTGATGTCTGGTGTGGTCCATTCATTCTCCGCAGCAGTACAGCCTGGAGCTTCAAACCACACTAAGTGACGGACAGTGAAGTCAGATGAACTGGTGGAGGATTCCAACTCATACAAGTGGTAGGCATGTTCGGTGTACGCCAGCTCTAGATAGGGCACACAGGAATCAATGGCATAGCTACGATATGTGGTCACACTACCAGAACAGTCGCTGTTTCCATACTTTCGAACATCCAAATAATTAGAAACGGAATCTCGGACCAGGTAGTGAAGGTCATAGGATGAAGACGATGATACTGCACTAGAAGAAAAGGTTCTTTTCAGGTAGCAGGTCCCACTGCTCCTTAAGATCAACACGGCATAGCAGTTGGTATTACTGCAGCATGCTTCAACACAGGCATCCCTGGTCATGCCAGATAATGTCTGAATATTGTACGAGGTTGAGACATAACTCGCTTCTGCATCTGTACTTGTACAGGCAGCTTCACCTAGGATCAGTAATAAACATAACCGTAACACAAGAAGGGAATCTAGTATCACATAATCATATTAATGGTATGTTCGTATTACTGTGAGCAAATTAAAGAAACTTGTGAAACTTGAAGTTACTTCAATACAGATAATCAGATGAGACAAGCTGTAGATTAACTTGTCTACCTGGTTGCATATCTCTCCCGTGTATTGGTCGGTGGGAATGCAGGATCAAAAGTACAGTACATCATCTTAATTGTATCATAGATATTGTATACTCACGTAACCTGAGTATACAATATCTATTATATGATTGCATACAACTGCGCTTATGCAATTTCTCTTTGCCTCATATCCTTATCATAGGGACACACCTTCAGCTGCGAGGGGTGAAGCTGCTATTAAGGTGCCCGGTATATGACAGAAAGAAAGCTTAAAACAGACAAATAAGTAGGAATATTAAGAAAGATAGTTGAATCGCGCAATATTGCACTCACAAAAGCCTATGGAGGTCCTTGTACGTGGTTCGTTTGATATGGCATTTCTCGACTATGGTAGTGTTTCGACAATGACTACGTACCAGAAGACTAGACAATACGCACGCTTGCAATACATTTTCCCATTAACAACTACAGAAACTAACCTGACGTAGCCGAGGAAAGCAGCAAAACAGCTGCGAGGAAGTACATGACGACCATTTGGCTTCGGTCGGATCTGTCGTGCACATCCGGTACTGGTCATGTGTACCAAGGTGTCATAGTGCCAGCAGTAGACAGAGATGGTCCATGTTTAGGGAGGTTAAGTATATTCACGAAATAAAAAGTGCTAATTCCATCAGTTGTCCAAACAGAACCTGCCTCTGTCATAACATTCCAAGGGGGGAGCGTTTCCCTGGCAACAGTTCTTATTACATTGTCTTCCAGAATATCCGTTCAAATCACGTGATGCCGCCAATTAAAAATTCTAAGGGGGGGGGGAGTGTTTCCCTGGCAACTGTTTGTGTTCCTTGCAACAGCACGTGAAGTCAGACATCACGTGTGTGTGTGTGTGTGTGTGTGTGTGTGTGTGTGTGTGATGATGCACAGTATATACGTGACTTCTGATTTCAGGTGCTTTCGCAAGGAACACGAAACTCCCTGTAAATGTCTATATTCCAGAATATCTGCTCAATCATGTGATTCCGTCAATAAAGACTGCCACGTTTCCAGCTTCAAATGAATGTTGAACTGGTTTATATTATCGTGAATGTCATGGTGTTATGTTATTCTAGTGTGTTAGTATGAAATGGCTATATACAAGCAATTTATTAGTCTAACAAAGCCAGACCCTTGCCACACCCATTGTACTTTGCTAGGAGGGTTGTTTGAACAGGGACAAAAATGGAGTGTGAAGTAGTCTGGGCAATGTAAGACTAGCAATGGCCTAGTGCAGGCATGTACATTGAATTTAAACAATGAATATCATGAGATAAGCAGTATTATTAAACAAGCCCAATTCTATCCTATGCAAAAACAATGTCCTTCAGTCAGTCACAAATATTACTGTATAACGGCTCAGCAATAACTAATAATCTAGGAACCTAGTCTAATCCCTACCATGCTCTATCTTCTCGGCATCAAGGGTACTAAGAGGGTTACGTATAGTCATTGTATTGGACTCTTCCTCATCACCAAACATGTCAAGTTTACACTCCGGAAAGTTGACATGGTTGTCATCTGAGTTAGTAAACTCATCCTTTTTCACCCTGAACATCGCCATAGCAACAATCACTACCACTGCCAGTACGACAACCACAATGATTACAATAGGCACAGACACACCGACTGCAATGATAGTGGAGGATTGGTCTTCTGCAGATGGAGGCGGGTATGTGGGCGGGGTTGATGTAGTAGTGGGTTTGACAGATATAGACTGCCCGGGAATTGCAAACAGAGCACTGTCTGTGAACGAGAAGACACCAGTGAGTACTGACGTCATTTGACATCCCCACACAACATCAAACATTTGAGAGGGACTTCCGGAACAGCTTCTTGTCCCACTCCACCACCTAACCTTCATCTGGTACCCAAAAGATGGGTTACTGGTAGTCTGCTTGTAAACGAAACTGTCTCTGTCCTCACTATAACAGACACCTGTCTTGTAGGATACTCGACTGATGACGTTGCTTGAAGAACAGGAGCTGTACTTCACATAGTTGACATAGGTGGGGATGAAACTGTCCACTTCGGTGACAGCTTCTACTGGAATGTCTCGAGGTTGGTCCTTTACTGACCAGAACCTTATGTTTCCATAGCAACTACTCGAATTCACACTGACGTTCACATTTGGCAACGACCACTGATTTCTGGGGACAGTACACCCAGGTGCCTCGTACCACACCAAATGACGTAATGTGAAACCGGAATCTGTATAGCAGTCCAGTTGGAACACCTGATGGGAGTGCTCCTGATAGTCCAGTCCTCTGTATGGAATGCACGTATCCAAAGAATAGCTGGTGTAGCTAGGTAGAGATGTACATCCTTCTCCGCTGTACACCCAGGTGTCCAGATAAGGACCGGGACTGTCCCTGACCATGTAGAATGTGGTGTGGTGCTCGCTGGATTGGACAGCTGTTAGTGGATGCTTTCTGTGGAACCAACATTCGTTGGAGGTCAGAGAGCGGGTGAAGGAATAGCAATCGTCATCGCTGCAACAAACTGTAAAGCATTGCTCCTCGGTAACTCCAGTGAGGTGCTTTAACTGGTATTCGTCAGACTGGAGGACAATCACATTCAATCCGCTGGTGGCAGTGGTCCCAGGGCATACTGACTGAGATGGTGGTGTGGAATCAGGGATTGGACCACATGATGGAGTCATGGGCAGCACAGAGGATGTGAGTACTGAAGAAGTGGTAGTGAGCAATGGTACAGAAGATGTTTCCGGATACATTGAGGTTGTGGACAAAGAGCTGGTTGTGATGGAGACTGACTGTATCGCTGATGTTTGGGGAAGTGAAGATGGGACTGGTGATGGCCCAACAGATGATGATAGCCTAAGGGATGCAGATGGCCAAACAGACGATGATGTGACAGATGGGGATTGCCCAACAGATGATGATGATGGTGGGACAGATGAAGACGGTTGAACAGGTGATGATACCTCAATAGTAGATGTTACTTCAGCAGATGATAATAATGAGGTAGACAACAGAGGAGACGAAGAAATGGACAATGAAAAAGAGGTAGTTGACGAACTAGAAGACAAAGGAGTGGATGAGGAAGTAGTGGACATAGAGGATGGTGATAATGTAGAAGACAAAGAGAAGGATGATGAACTAGTAGGCATAGAGGTTGACGATGAAGTAGAGGATGGAAAGGTGGATGACGAACTAGTAGGCATAGAGGTGGACGATGAAGTAGAGGATGGAAAGGTGGATGACGAACTAGTAGGCATAGAGGTGGATGATGAACTAGTAGGCATAGAGGTTGACAATAAAGTAGAAGACAAAGAGGTAGATGAAAAACTAGTAGGCATAGAGGTGGACAATGAAGTAGAGGACGAAGAGGTGGACGATGAAGACATTGTTGAGGTCATCGAGGAAGTGGAAGATGAATACTCAAATCCTTGAGGAACAGTGTAGGATGCACTACTTGTGAAAGTGAAACTACCACTGAATGATGTTGCCACTCGACATCCCCACACCAGATTGAAGATTTCTGAAGGATCTCCTGAACAAACTGTCGACCCACTCCATATTCTAACCTTCATCTGGTAACCGGAGGTAGGATGATTGACTGTTCGCTGGATGGTAAAGCTCCCACCATTACCTTCGTAGCAGTATCCAAGCTGATAAGAGACCTGTTCTGTCACTGTTGAGGAGCAAGGAGTGCTGTACTTCCTGTGGTTCACATACGAGGGGACAAAGTTATCAGCTCCTGTCACCACTGACCCCACATTCCTACTGTATGGAGCGTATTTCACTGTCCAAAAGTTGTAATCTTGAAAGCAATCTCCACTTTGGCGTGTTGTGTTGATGTCTGCAGTATTCCACTGACTCTCATTAACAGTACATCCTGGAGCCTCATACCATACAAGATGACGAAGAACGTAATTATTTTGGTCAGTATAAGAATCCAAATACAGCATCTGATAGGTGTGATCAGTATACTCCAGGTAGGTGTACCGGGTGCAATGACCGAGAGGAAGACTGGTGTATGAGCTGATCGATCCACTGCAGGAACTGCTGCTGTAGATACGAGTATCCAAATATCCCCTGGGAGTAGCACTACCATCGCGAACCATGTAGTAGAGGGTGTAGGTAGTACTGGTGATTGGAACACTGGGTGAAAAGTAGTATAGAACATAGCATCTTGAGGAACTCAGCATGAAAGCATGGCAGTTTGACCAGCTGCAACATATACTGTAACAGGAATCCCAAGTTGTGTAAGAATATGTTCGAAAGCTGTATGTTGATATACTAACATACTGAAATACACCCGTTGTGGACGTAGCTGAACAGGTGGATGATAGCCCAGCAGAGCTAAATGTGAAGTCTCCTCTTCCTGGATTAGTGGAATGACATCCCCAAGTAATATTGAATCGGGAACTTGGAGAGCCGCCACAAGTAGTGGATGAGTCCCACCAGCTCACCTCCATCTGATATCCTTCTGTCGGATGGGTTCCTGTACTCTCAAACTTGAAACTGTCTCTCAGAGTCTCCTCCTCGTGGCATTGTCCAACACTGTAGGATACCCTTTTAGGTGGACCTCCACTGCATGTTTCACCATACTTCCTCCATATCACATACTGAGGTTCGTAGTTGTCTTGGGTTGATATAGCCGTTATTGGAATGTCTCTCGGAGCATGCCTCAGTTCATAGAATGTGTAGTTCTTGTAGCATGAGTCGCTGTTACGAGTTGTGTTGATGTCTGGAGTGTCCCAATAACTCTCTGGTGCAGTACATCCGGGAGCTTCGAACCACACCAAGTGACGAAGAACAAAGCTTCTAGTGCTGGTGTACGAATCTACACGGAACATTTGATAGGCATGTTCGTGGTAGGCGAGGTACTTGTAGGGGATGCATGATTCAATGGGGTAACTGATGTAGTCTGTCACTGATCCTCCACAACCTTCACTGTTGTACACGCGAGTATCCAGAAATACACCAGGTTTGCTCTTACCGTCACGAACCATGTAGTAGAGGGTGTAGGTAGTACTGGAGGTTGGAACACTGGGTGAAAAGTAGTATAGAACGTAGCATCTTGAGGAACTCAGCATGAAAGCATGGCAGTTTGACCAGCTGCAACATATACTGTAACAGGAATCCCAAGTTGTGTAAGAATATGTTCGAAAGCTGTATGTTGATATACTAACATACTGAAATACACCCGTTGTGGACGTAGCTGAACAAGTGGATGATAGCCCAGTGGAGCTGAATGTGAAGTATCCACTTCCTGGATTAGTAGAACGACATCCCCAAGTAATATTGAATTGGGAACTTGGAGAGCCGACACAAGTAGTGGATGAGTCCCACCAGCTCACCTCCATCTGATATCCTTCTGCCGGATGGGTTCCTGTACTCTCAAACTTGAAACTGTCTCTCAGAGTCTCCTCCTTATGGCACTGTGAAACATTGTAGGATACTCTTTTAGGTGGACCTCCACTGCATGTTTCACCATACTTCCTCCATATCACATACTGAGGCTCGTAGTTGTCTTGGGTTGATACAGCCGTTATTGGAATGTCTCTCGGAGCATGCTTCAGTTCGTAGAATGTGTAGTTCTTGTAACATGAGTCACTGTTACGAGTTGTGTTGATGTCTGGAGTGTCCCAATCACTCTCTGGTGCAGTACATCCGGGAGCTTCGAACCACACCAAGTGACGAAGAACAAAGCTTCTAGTGCTGGTGTACGAATCTACACGGAACATTTGATAGGCATGTTCGTGGTAGGCGAGGTACTTGTAGGGGATGCATGATTCAATGGGGTAACTGATGTAGTCTGTCACTGATCCTCCACAACCTTCACTGTTGTACACGCGAGTATCCAGAAATACACCAGGTTTGCTCTTACCGTCACGAACCATGTAGTAGAGGGTGTAGGTAGTACTGGAGGTTGGAACACTGGGTGAAAAGTAGTATAGAACGTAGCATCTTGAGGAACTCAGCATGAAAGCATGGCAGTTTGACCAGCTGCAACATATACTGTAACAGGAATCCCAAGTTGTGTAAGAATATGTTCGAAAGCTGTATGTTGATATACTAACATACTGAAATACACCCGTTGTGGACGTAGCTGAACAAGTGGATGATAGCCCAGTGGAGCTGAATGTGAAGTATCCACTTCCTGGATTAGTAGAACGACATCCCCAAGTAATGTTGAATTGGGAACTTGGAGAGCCGACACAAGTAGTGGATGAGTCCCACCAGCTCACCTCCATCTGATATCCTTCTGCCGGATGGGTTCCTGTACTCTCAAACTTGAAACTGTCTCTCAGAGTCTCCTCCTTATGGCACTGTGAAACATTGTAGGATACTCTTTTAGGTGGACCTCCACTGCATGTTTCACCATACTTCCTCCATATCACATACTGAGGCTCGTAGTTGTCTTGGGTTGATACAGCCGTTATTGGAATGTCTCTCGGAGCATGCTTCAGTTCGTAGAATGTGTAGTTCTTGTAACATGAGTCACTGTTACGAGTTGTGTTGATGTCTGGAGTGTCCCAATCACTCTCTGGTGCAGTACATCCGGGAGCTTCGAACCACACCAAGTGACGAAGAACAAAGCTTCTAGTGCTGGTGTACGAATCTACTTGGAACATTTGATAGGCATTGTTGTGGTAGGCGAGGTACTTGTAGGGGACGCACGATTCAATGGGGTAACTGATGTAGTCTGTCACTGATCCTCCACAACCTTCACTGTTGTACACGCGAGTATCCAGGAATGCACCAGGTTTGCTCTTTGCATCGCGAACCATGTAGTAGAGGGTGTAGGTAGTACTGGAAGATGTTGCACTGGATGAAAACTGCCGAAGAATGTAGCATCTCGAGGAACTCAGCATGAAGGCATAACAGTTTGATCTGCTGCAACATGAGCTGAAACAGGAATCCCAACTTGTGTACGAATATGATGTTATACTGTACGATGTACTCACAGACTGTGATACACCCGTTGTGGTAGTAGCTGAACAGGTGGATGACAGTGAAGTGAAGCTGAATGTGAAGTATCCACTTCCTGGATTAGTAGAACGACATCCCCAAGTAATGTTGAATTGGGAACTCGGAGAGCCACCACAAGTAGTGGATGAGTCCCACCAGCTCACCTCCATCTGATATCCTTCTGCCGGATGGGTTCCTGTACTCTCAAACTTGAAACTGTCTCTCAGAGTCTCCTCCTCGTGGCATTGTCCAACACTGTAGGATACCCTTTTAGGTGGACCTCCACTGCATGTATCGGCATACTTCCTCCATATCACATACTGAGGTTCGTAGTTGTCTTGGGTTGATACAGCCGTTATTGGAATGTCTCTCGGAGCATGCTTCAGTTCGTAGAATGTGTAGTTCTTGTAGCATGAGTTGCTGTTACGAGTCGTGTTGATGTCTGGAGTGTCCCAATCACTCTCTGGTGCAGTACATCCGGGAGCTTCGAACCACACCAAGTGACGAAGAACAAAGTTTCTAGTGCTGGTGTACGAATCTATACGGAACATTTGATAGGCATTATTGTGGTAGGCGAGGTACTTGTAGGGGACGCACGATTCAATGGGGTAACTGATGTAGTCTGTCACTGATCCTCCACACCCTTCACTGTTGTACACGCGAGTATCCAGGAATGCACCAGGTTTGCTCTTACCATCACGAACCATGTAGTAGAGGGTGTACGTAGTACTGGAAGATGTTGCACTGGATGAAAACTGCCGAAGAATGTAGCATCTCGAGGAACTCAGCATGAAGGCATAACAGTTTGATCTGCTGCAACATGAGCTGAAACAGGAGTCCCAACTTGTGTACGAATATGATGTTATACTGTACGATGTACTCACAGACTGTGATACACCCGTTGTGGTAGTAGCTAAACAGGTGGATGACAGTCCAGTGGAGCTGAATGTGAAGTATCCACTTCCTGGATTAGTGGAATGACATCCCCAAGTAATGTTGAATTGGGAACTTGGAGAGCCGACACAAGTAGTGGATGAGTCCCACCAGCTCACCTCCATCTGATATCCTTCTGCCGGATGGGTTCCTGTACTCTCAAACTTGAAACTGTCTCTCAGAGTCTCCTCCTCGTGGCATTGTCCAACACTGTAGGATACCCTTTTAGGTGGACCTCCACTGCATGTATCAGCATACTTCCTCCATATCACATACTGAGGCTCGTAGTTGTCTTGGGTTGATACAGCCGTTATTGGAATGTCTCTCGGAGCATGCTTCAGTTCGTAGAATGTGTAGTTCTTGTAACATGAGTTGCTGTTACGAGTCATGTTGATGTCTGGAGTGTCCCAATCACTCTCTGGTGCAGTACATCCGGGAGCTTCGAACCACACCAAGTGACGAAGAACAAAGTTTCTAGTGCTGGTGTACGAATCTATACGGAACATTTGATAGGCATTGTTGTGGTAGGCGAGGTACTTGTAGGGGACGCATGATTCAATGGGGTAACTGATGTAGTCTGTCACTGATCCTCCACAACCTTCACTGTTGTACACGCGAGTATCCAGGAATGCACCAGGTTTGCTCTTACCATCACGAACCATGTAGTAGAGGGTGTAGGTTGAACTGGAGGACGGTACACTGGATGAAAACTGCCGAAGAATGTAGCATCTGGAGGAACTCAGCATGAAGGCATAACAGTTTGATCTGCTGCAACATGAGCTAAAACAGGAGTCCCAACTTGTGTACGAATATAATGTTATACTGTATGATGTACTCACAGACTGTGATACACCCGTTGTGGTAGTAGCTGAACAGGTGGATGACAGTGAAGTGGAGCTGAATGTGAAGTATCCACTTCCTGGATAGGTAGAACGACATCCCCAAGTAATATTGAATTGGGAACTCGGAGAGCCACCGCAAGAGGTGGATGAGTCCCACCAGCTCACTTCCATCTGATATCCTTCTGCCGGATGGGTTCCTGTACTCTCAAACTTGAAACTGTCTCTCAGAGTCTCCTCCTCGTGGCACTGTCCAACACTGTAGGATACCCTTTTAGGTGGACCTCCACTGCATGTTTCACCATACTTCCTCCATATCACATACTGAGGTTCGTAGTTGTCTTGGGTTGATATAGCCGTTATTGGAATGTCTCTCGGAGCATGCTTCAGTTCGTAGAATGTGTAGTTCTTATAACATGAGTTGCTGTTACGAGTTGTGTTGATGTCTGGAGTGTCCCAATCACTCTCTGGTGCAGTACATCCGGGAGCTTCGAACCACACCAAGTGACGAAGAACAAAGCTTCTAGTGCTGGTGTACGAATCTACTTGGAACATTTGATAGGCATTGCTGTGGTAGGCGAGGTACTTGTAGGGGACGCACGATTCAATGGGGTAACTGATGTAGTCTGTCACTGATCCTCCACACCCTTCACTGTTGTACACGCGAGTATCCAGGAATGCACCAGGTTTGCTCTTACCGTCACGAACCATGTAGTAGAGGGTGTAGGTAGTACTGGAAGATGTTACACTGGATGAAAACTGCCGAAGAATGTAGCATCTCGAGGAACTCAGCATGAAGGCATAACAGTCTGATCTGCTGCAACATGAGCTGAAACAGGAATCCCAACTTGTGTACGAATATGATGTTATACTGTACGATGTACTCACAGACTGTGATACACCCGTTGTGGTAGTAGCTGAACAGGTGGATGACAGTGAAGTGGAGCTGAATGTGAAGTATCCACTACCTGGATAGGTAGTACGACATCCCCAAGTAATGTTGAATTGGGAACTTGGTGAGCCACCACAAGTAGTGGATGAGTCCCACCAGCTCACCTCCATCTGATATCCTTCTGCCGGATGGGTTCCTGTACTCTCAAACTTGAAACTGTCTCTCAGAGTCTCCTCCTCGTGGCATTGTCCAACACTGTAGGATACTCTCCATGGTGGACCTTCATCACAGGTGCTAGCATACTTCCTCCATATCACATACTGAGGTTGGTAGTTGTCTTCAGTGGTCACACCAGTCACTGGAATATCTCTTGGAGTACTGCCAACTTCATAATTACGATAATAGTCGTAGCAATTCGAACTTCCCTGGGTTTCGTTGATGTCTGGCGTGGTCCATTCATTCTCCGCAGCAGTACAGCCTGGAGCTTCAAACCACACTAAGTGACGGACAGTGAAGTCAGATGAACTGGTGGAAGATTCCAACTCATACAAGTGGTAGGCATGCTCGGTGTAGGCCAGCTCTAGATAGGGCACACAGGAATCAATGGCATAGCTACGATATGTGGTCACACTACCGGAACAGTCGCTGTTTCCATACTTTCGAACATCCAAATAATTAGAAACGGAATCTCGGACTAGGTAGTAAAGGTAGTAAGATGAAGACGATGATACTGCACTAGACGGGAAGGTACTCCTCAAGTAGCAGGTCCCACTGCTCCTGTAGATCAACACGGCATAGCAGTTGGTATTACTGCAGCATGCTTCAACACAGGCATCCTTGGTCATGCCAGATAATGTCTGAATACTGTACGTGCTTGAGACATAACTCGCTTTTGCATCTGTACTTGTACAGGCAGCTTCACCTAGGATCAGTGACGAACAGGATACTTTAAATGGGTATAGTGAATATTTTTCCTACCACATGTCCAGTTCATCTATAAGCAGACTTAGCAAATCACATAGCATTAACACTCATATAATGTATAGTGCAATGGTGTAAAAGTGTAGAGCAAAATTTCAGTTTTCCTGCAGATACACTTAAACTGGTGAAAAATCACAAATTCTTGTCAACATCTTACAAATTCGACAGATGATAAGGTGTGGTTTGAAATCTTTGAAAACTTGCACAAGTATGTTCTCTTAAAATTGCAGTCCTCATAATATTACTGCGTGTGTAGTAACTCTAGTAGAATGTAAATTTAGGATTTTCATGAAAAATTGTGATATCACATTCTTAGAAATTTCGTACGATTTACGCTAGGTTCTGCACTCCGTACGCAGCTAGTGTCGAAGGTGGAGAGAAGAGGAACCGAAATCACCAGTGCAAGCTCAATTATCGTAAATAGACATAAAATTCGTTGAGCACAAATTTAGCGAATGAGGAAAACTCACCACATTATGGCGAGACTAAAGCATTGAAGGTCAATGTCCGCGAAAAATCACGGCTATGATACATGTACGTAGAAAACTATATCATGGTACATCACTATGTTATACCGTAAGCAATATCGTTATACCGTAACCACATCGCTGAAATGATTGAGACTGCATCACGTTAAATCAAGCAATATTACACATAAGCCGGTATGCTTTTTGTATCTGCTTTTTAGCTGGATAACCCGACTACGATTTCGACAGTACACGCTTGGAGCACATGTATCAAAACACATTGACTTCACCTATATACACAAAACAAACCTGTCGTAGCCAAGGAAAGCAGCAAAGACACAACGACGAAAAAGTACATGGCGAGCACTTTCCTTCGGCCTTCTTGGCTCCACGGAGAATTTATAGCCGCCCATTCCGATACTCGTCATGTGTACCACAGGTGTCAGCGATATATGTGTATGTGCAAGCGAAAAGGGCCCTTAGCGATTTTTTGTCGAATGCGCGTTTTTGGTATTGTTCGATAGCCTATTCCACACTGCAGACGATGGCGCTATCATATAGAGCATAGGAGCGACTATTTATGCGCTACGGGTCTTTGTTTGAGTCCCTCCGCGCAACGTTATAACGGATAACAGGCTCATTTCCGTTTTTGGCCCTGGATCCGTATACTGAAGATGTAAAGTATACTGACCAATGGAAATTCATGACGTCATTCAAGGCGAATCCACATTCAAGATGGAACCGCATAACTCCGTATAATTTAAAATGGCGACTTTGAACGCTTGACGAAAAGGCTTCGTTCTCGAAAAGTACAAATCGTATCGGCGGGACGCTTTCAGAACTTATTCTTTATCACTATATAAGCAATTTGATCGAATAAAACGAAAACCGAAAATTTTGTGTTATTTGGCTGTTTTGATACATTCTGAACATTATGATAACAATGGCTAAGGGCCCTTTTCGCTTGCACGCTCACATATTATTATTATCCGTTGGTGATCCTTGTGTGGAGGTCAAACGTACAGTAGACCCTCGATTATCCGGGCCTCGGTTATCCGGACCCTCGATTATCCGGTTTCAATAATCAGGTTAGTGCTATAACAAAAAAAAAAAAAAAAAAAAAAAAAAAAAAAAAAAAAAAAAAAAAGAGACCAGAACCCTTAGCGTCTTGTGGGTATGGTATTTGGAGGGGATTAAGAGTTAGAATTAGTCACTCTGATGATCAAGAATCCACTACCATCTCAAATAATGTACCTGCTAACCCTGAAGATGTACCTGCTATCTCTGATGATGTGCAAGTTGAAGACTTCCAGGTTTTGTTCGGAGAACTTGGTGTTGAGATCGAGCCTGGTGACATAGTCAGTTGGTTAGGTAATGATTTTCAATAATGCATGTGTGCACAAACTGTAATTTCAGTTATCTGGACGATTTCACTTATCCGGACACCTAGAAATTTGTTGTGACCGAAGGGGTCCGGATAATCGAGGGTCTACTGTATTCATATAAGGAGCATTAATAATTGGGTCCCGGCCTCATTAAATAATAATTCGGGTCTTCAGGGGTACGTTCACCATGGCAACTGTACACGTCGTCCAAAATGACCGCTCGCATCACGGGATGACAACATGAAGTAGCCGACTAAAAATTGCTAATATTTTTGGTGTGTGCCGAATATACGTCTGTAAAGAGCAGAGACAGTAATTTACCCCTATTGCAGGAAGTGAATAATTCCTAAAGTAAGATTAAATTTATGTATTAGGTTCATTATAATGTTATTATTATTATTATTGTATGTAAAAGCTGTATCAACTATCCCATTTACATTAAATAGGCAATAACAAGTAAATTTTATTATAATTTTAATATGAATTTGTTACATGTAATGTGTCTATGTTGTAATAATCCATGTTGAACATTTTAATCAGATGATATAAGCAATACTAAACAAACTTAATTCCAATATCACTCTCAGTCAGTTACACACTATTGAGTTAGTAAACCTAAATACATTATATATATACTATGTCCATGTTGTCGTCATCATGGGTGTTGAGGGGGTTACGTATAGTCACCGTATTGGGCTCCCCTCCATTGCCGAACATGTCCAATTTACATTCCGGAAAGTTGGTGAGGTTGTCAACCAAATCGACAGACTTTGCTTTCTTAACTTTGAATATCACCATAGCAACAATCACTACCACTGCCAGCACGACAACCACAATGATTACAATAGGCACAGACACACCGACTGCAATGATAGTAGAGGATTGGTCTTCTGCAGATGGAGGCGGGTATGTGGGCGGGGTTGATGTAGTAGTGGGTGTGACTGATATAGACTGCCCAGGAATTGCAAACAGAGCACTGTCTGTGAACGAGAAGATACCAGTGAGCACTGATGTCATTTGGCATCCCCACACAACATCAAACATTTGAGAGGGACTTCCGGAACAGCTTCTTGTCCCACTCCACCACCTAACCTTCATCTGGTACCCAAAAGATGGGTTACTGGTAGTCTTTTCATAAACGAAACTGTCTCCGTCCTCACTATAACAGACACCTGTCTTGTAGGATACTCGACTGATGACGCTGCTTGAAGAACAGGAGCTGTACTTCACATAGTTGACATAGGTAGGGGTGAAACTGTCCACTTCGGTGACAGCTTCTACTGGAATGTCTCGAGGTTGGTCCTTTACTGACCAGAACCTTACGTTTCCATAGCAACTACTCGAATTCACACTGACGTTCACATTTGGCAACGACCACTGATTTCTGGGGACAGTACACCCAGGTGCCTCGTACCACACCAAATGACGTAATGTGAAACCGGAATCTGTATAGCAGTCCAATTGGAACACCTGATAGGAGTGCTCCTGATAGTCCAGTCCTCTGTATGGAATGCACGTATCCAAAGAATAGCTGGTGTAGCTAGGTAGAGATGTACATCCTTCTCCGCTGTATACCCAGGTGTCCAGATAAGGACCGGGACTGTCCCTGACCATGTAGAATGTGGTGTGGTGCTCGCTGGATTGGACAGCTGTTGGTGGATGCTTTCTGTGGAACCAACATTCGTTGGAGGTCAGAGACCGGGTGAAGGAATAGCAATCATCATCGCTGCAACAAACTGTAAAGCATTGCTCCTCGGTAACTCCAGTGAGGTGCTTCAACTGGTATTCCTCAGACTGGAGGACAACCACATTCAGTCCACTGGTGGCAGTGGTCCCAGGGCATACTGGCTGAGATAGTGGTGTGGAATCAGGGATGGGATCACATGATGGAGTCATGGGCAGCGCAGAGGATGTGGGCACTGAAGAAGTGGTAGTGAGCAATGGTACAGAAGATGCTTCCGGATACATTGATGTTGTGGACAAAGAGCTGGTTGTGGTGGAGACTGACTGTATCGCTGATGTTTGGGGAAGTGAAGATTGGGAAGGTGATGGCTTAACTGTCGAAAATGGCTCAACAGACGAAGATGATCTAACAACAGACGAAGATGATTGTTTGACAAAAAATGATGGTTCAACAGACAGAGATGGCTCATTAAATGATGATGGTATGGCAGACGAAGATGGATCAACTAACGATGATGTTGCAAGAAACGAAGATTGCTTGACAGAAGATGATGATGGCATGGCAGATGAAGATGGACCAACTAACGATGATGTTGCAAGAAACGAAGATTGCTTGACAGAAGATGATGATGGCATGGCAGACGAAGATGGACCTACTAACGATGATAGTCCAAGAAACGAAGATTGCTTGACAGAAGATGATGATGGCATGGCAGACGAAGATGGACCTACTAACGATGATAGTCCAAGAAACGAAGATTGCTTGACAGAAGATGATGATGGCATGGCAGACGAAGATGGATCAACTAACGATGATGGCACAACAGACGAAGGTGACTCAACAGGTGACAATGGCTCAGTAGTAGGTGATACTTTAGCAGATGATGATGGATCAGCATATGACATTTCGATGGGTGATGAAAGCTCAACAGACAATGATGGCTCAACAGGAGATGTCAGTTCAATAGTAGATGACACCTCGGCAGATGATGATGGACCAGCATATGATGGCATTCCAATGGACGATGACAGTTCTATAGACAGTGATGGCTCAACAGGAGATGACAGGTCGGTAGATGACACTTCAGCGGATGATGCTGGACCAGCATATGATGACAATCTGATGGACGATGGCAGTTCTATGGACAGTGATGGCTCAACAAACATGGAAAACTCAATGGATGAAGACGGTACATAAGATGATGATGATCTATAGGATGATGACAGTTGAATAGGCATAGACATCTCAACGAGTGATGACAGCTTCACAGACAATGTCGGCTTAACAGATGATGATGGTCCTAGAGAGGATAAGGATCTAATAGATGATGATGACACAGCAGATGTCATAGATGACAAGACAGTACTGCTTGATAGCAACGGAGAAAATGAAGAGATGGATGATGAACTGAACATCACAGATGTAGTTGGAGGGATGGAAGATGACATAGACATCGTCGAGGTCATCGAGGAAGTGGAAGTTGAAAACTCAAACCCTTGAGGAACAGTGTAGGATGCACTACTTGTGAAAGTGAAACTACCACTGAATGATGTTGCCACACGACATCCCCACACCAGATTGAAGATTTCTGAAGGATCTCCTGAACAAACTGTCGACCCGCTCCATATTCTAACCTTCATCTGGTAACCGGAGGTAGGATGATTGACTGTTCGCTGGATGGTAAAGCTCCCACCATTACCTTCGTAGCAGTATCCAAGCTGATAAGAGACCTGTTCTGTCACTGTTGAGGAGCAAGGAGTGCTGTACTTCCTGTGGTTCACATACGAGGGGACAAAGTTATCAGCTCCTGTCACCACTGACCCCACACTCCTACTGTATGGAGCGTATTTCACTGTCCAAAAGTTGTAATCTTGAAAGCAGTCTCCACTTCGACGTGTTGTGTTGATATCTGCAGTGTCCCATTGACTCTCATTAACAGTACATCCTGGAGCGTCATACCATACAAGATGACGTAGAACATAATTACTTCGGTCAGTATAAGAATCCAAATACAGCATCTGATAGGTGTGATCAGTATACTCCAGGTAGGTGTACCGGGTGCAATGACCCAGAGGAAGACTGGTGTATGAGCTGATCGATCCACTGCAAGAACTGCTGCTGTAGATACGAGTATCCACAAATCCCCTGGGAGTAGCACTACCATCGCGAACCATGTAGTAGAGGGTGTAGGTAGTACTGGTGATTGGAACACTGGGTGAAAAGTAGTTTAGAACATAGCATCTTGAGGAACTCAGCATGAAAGCATGGCAGTTTGACCAGCTGCAACATGTACTGTAACAGGAATCCCAAGTTGTGTAAGAATATGTTCGAAAGCTGTATGTTGATATACTAACATACTGAAATACACCCGTTGTGGTAGTAGCTGAACAGGTGGATGACAGTCCAGCAGAGCTGAATGTGAAGTCTCCTCTTCCTGGATTAGTGGAACGACATCCCCAAGTAATGTTGAATTGGGAACTTGGAGAGCCGCCACAAGTAGTGGATGAGTCCCACCAGCTCACCTCCATCTGATATCCTTCTGTCGGATGGGTTCCTGTACTCTCAAACTTGAAACTGTCTCTCAGAGTCTCCTCCTCATGGCATTGTCCAACACTGTAGGATACTCTTTTAGGTGGACCTCCACTGCATGTTTCACCATACTTCCTCCATATCACATACTGAGGCTCGTAGTTGTCTTGGGTTGATACAGCCGTTATTGGAATGTCTCTCGGAGCATGCCTCAGTTCGTAGAATGTGTAGTTCTTGTAGCATGAGTCGCTGTTACGAGTCATGTTGATGTCTGGAGTGTCCCAATCACTCTCTGGTGCAGTACATCCGGGAGCTTCGAACCACACCAAGTGACGAAGAACAAAGCTTCTAGTGCTGGTGTACGAATCTACTTGGAACATTTGATAGGCATGTTCATGGTAGGCGAGGTACTTGTAGGGGACGCAGGATTCAATGGGGTAACTGATGTAGTCTGTCACTGATCCTCCACACCCTTCACTGTTGTACACACGAGTATCCAGAAATACACCAGGTTTGCTCTTACCGTCACGAACCATGTAGTAGAGGGTGTAGGTAGTACTGGAGGTTGGAACACTGGGTGAAAAGTATAGTAGAACATAACATCTTGAGGAACTCAGCATGAAAGCATGGCAGTTTGACCAGCTGCAACATGTACTGTAACAGGAATCCCAAGTTGTGTAAGAATATGTTCGAAAGCTGTATGTTGATATACTAACATACTGAAATACACCCGTTGTGGTAGTAGCTGAACAAGTGGATGACAGTGAAGTGGAGCTGAATGTGAAGTATCCACTTCCTGGATTAGTAGAACGACATCCCCAAGTGATGTTGAATTGGGAACTTGGAGAGCCGCCACAAGTAGTGGATGAGTCCCACCAGCTCACTTCCATCTGATATCCTTCTGTCGGATGGGTTCCTGTACTCTCAAACTTGAAACTGTCTCTCAGAGTCTCCTCCTCGTGGCACTGTGAAACATTGTAGGCTACTCTCGATGGTGGACCTCCACTGCATGTTTCACCATACTTCCTCCATATCACATACTGAGGTTCGTAGTTGTCTTGGGTTGATATAGCCGTTATTGGAATGTCTCTCGGAGCATGCCTCAGTTCATAGAATGTGTAGTTCTTGTAACATGAGTCGCTGTTACGAGTTGTGTTGATGTCTGGAGTGTCCCAATAACTCTCTGGTGCAGTACATCCGGGAGCTTCGAACCACACCAAGTGACGAAGAACAAAGCTTCTAGTGCTGGTGTACGAATCTACACGGAACATTTGATAGGCATGTTCGTGGTAGGCGAGGTACTTGTAGGGGATGCATGATTCAATGGGGTAACTGATGTAGTCTGTCACTGATCCTCCACAACCTTCACTGTTGTACACGCGAGTATCCAGAAATACACCAGGTTTGCTCTTACCATCACGAACCATGTAGTAGAGGGTGTAGGTAGTACTGGAGGTTGGAACACTGGGTGAAAAGTAGTATAGAACGTAGCATCTTGAGGAACTCAGCATGAAAGCATGGCAGTTTGACCAGCTGCAACATGTACTGTAACAGGAATCCCAAGTTGTGTAAGAATATGTTCGAAAGCTGTATGTTGATATACTAACATACTGAAATACACCCGTTGTGGACGTAGCTGAACAGGTGGATGACAGTCCAGTGGAGCTGAATGTGAAGTATCCACTTCCTGGATTAGTGGAACGACATCCCCAAGTAATGTTGAATTGGGAACTTGGAGAGCCGCCACAAGTAGTGGATGAGTCCCACCAGCTCACCTCCATCTGATATCCTTCTGCCGGATGGGTTCCTGTACTCTCAAACTTGAAACTGTCTCTCAGAGTCTCCTCCTTGTGGCACTGTGAAACATTGTAGGATACCCTTTTAGGTGGACCTCCACTGCATGTTTCACCATACTTCCTCCATATCACATACTGAGGTTCGTAGTTGTCCTGGGTTGATACAGCCGTTATTGGAATGTCTCTCGGAGCATGCTTCAGTTCGTAGAATGTGTAGTTCTTGTAGCATGAGTCGCTGTTACGAGTTGTGTTGATGTCTGGAGTGTCCCAATCACTCTCTGGTGCAGTACATCCGGGAGCTTCGAACCACACCAAGTGACGAAGAACAAAGCTTCTAGTGCTGGTGTACAAATCTACTTGGAACATTTGATATGCATTGTTGTGGTAGGCGAGGTACTTGTAGGGGACGCACGATTCAATGGGGTAACTGATGTAGTCTGTCACTGATCCTCCACACCCTTCACTGTTGTACACACGAGTATCCAGGAATGCACCAGGTTTGCTCTTACCATCACGAACCATGTAGTAGAGGGTGTAGGTAGTACTGGAAGATGTTGCACTGGATGAAAACTGCCGAAGAATGTAGCATCTTGAGGAACTCAGCATGAAGGCATAACAGTCTGATCTGCTGCAACATGAGCTGAAACAGGAATCCCAACTTGTGTACGAATATGATGTTATACTGTATGATGTACTAACAGACTGTGATACACCCGTTGTGGTAGTAGCTGAACAGGAGGATGACAGTGAAGTGGAGCTGAATGTGAAGTATCCACTTCCGGGATAAGTAGAACGACATCCCCAAGTGATGTTGAATTGGGAACTTGGAGAGCCATCACAAGTAGTGGATGAGTCCCACCAGCTCACCTCCATCTGATATCCTTCTGCCGGATGGGTTCCTGTACTCTCAAACTTGAAACTGTCTCTCAGAGTCTCCTCCTTGTGGCACTGTGAAACATTGTAGGATACCCTTTTAGGTGGACCTCCACTGCATGTTTCACCATACTTCCTCCATATCACATACTGAGGTTCGTAGTTGTCTTGGGTTGATACAGCCGTTATTGGAATGTCTCTCGGAGCATGCTTCAGTTCGTAGAATGTGTAGTTCTTGTAGCATGAGTCGCTGTTACGAGTTGTGTTGATGTCTGGAGTGTCCCAATCACTCTCTGGTGCAGTACATCCGGGAGCTTCGAACCACACCAAGTGACGAAGAACAAAGCTTCTAGTGCTGGTGTACGAATCTATACGGAACATTTGATAGGCATTGTTGTGGTAGGCGAGGTACTTGTAGGGGACGCATGATTCAATGGGGTAACTGATGTAGTCTGTCACTGATCCTCCACACCCTTCACTGTTGTACACACGAGTATCCAGGAATGCACCAGGTTTGCTCTTACCGTCACGAACCATGTAGTAGAGGGTGTAGGTAGTACTGGAAGATGTTGCACTGGATGAAAACTGCCGAAGAATGTAGCATCTTGAGGAACTCAGCATGAAGGCATAACAGTCTGATCTGCTGCAACATGAGCTAAAACAGGAATCCCAACTTGTGTACGAATATGATGTTATACTGTACGATGTACTCACAGACTGTGATACACCCGTTGTGGTAGTAGCTGAACAGGAGGATGACAGTGAAGTGGAGCTGAATGTGAAGTATCCACTTCCTGGATTAGTAGAACGACATCCCCAAGTAATGTTGAATTGGGAACTTGGAGAGCCGCCACAAGTAGTGGATGAGTCCCACCAGCTCACCTCCATCTGATATCCTTCTGCCGGATGGGTTCCTGTACTCTCAAACTTGAAACTGTCTCTCAGAGTCTCCTCCTCGTGGCATTGTCCAACACTGTAGGATACTCGTTTAGGTGGACCTCCACTGCATGTATCGGCATACTTCCTCCATATCACATACTGAGGTTCGTAGTTGTCTTGGGTTGATACAGCCGTTATTGGAATGTCTCTCGGAGCATGCTTCAGTTCGTAGAATGTGTAGTTCTTGTAGCATGAGTCGCTGTTACGAGTCATGTTGATGTCTGGAGTGTCCCAATCACTCTCTGGTGCAGTACATCCGGGAGCTTCGAACCACACCAAGTGACGAAGAACAAAGTTTCTAGTGCTGGTGTACGAATCTACTTGGAACATTTGATATGCATTGTTGTGGTAGGCGAGGTACTTGTAGGGGACGCACGATTCAATGGGGTAACTGATGTAGTCTATCACTGATCCTCCACAACCTTCACTGTTGTACACGCGAGTATCCAGGAATGCACCAGGTTTGCTCTTTGCATCGCGAACCATGTAGTAGAGGGTGTAGGTAGTACTGGAAGATGTTGCACTGGATGAAAACTGCCGAAGAATGTAGCATCTGGAGGAACTCAGCATGAAGGCATAACAGTCTGATCTGCTGCAACATGAGCTAAAACAGGAATCCCAACTTGTGTACGAATATGATGTTATACTGTACGATGTACTCACAGACTGTGATACACCCGTTGTGGTAGTAGCTGAACAGGTGGATGACAGTGAAGTGGAGCTGAATGTGAAGTATCCACTTCCGGGATAAGTAGAACGACATCCCCAAGTAATGTTGAATTGGGAACTCGGAGAGCCGCCACAAGTAGTGGATGAGTCCCACCAGCTCACCTCCATCTGATATCCTTCTGCCGGATGGGTTCCTGTACTCTCAAACTTGAAACTGTCTCTCAGAGTCTCCTCCTCGTGGCATTGTCCAACACTGTAGGATACCCTTCTAGGTGGACCTCCACTGCATGTATCGGCATACTTCCTCCATATCACATACTGAGGTTCGTAGTTGTCTTGGGTTGATACAGCCGTTATTGGAATGTCTCTCGGAGCATGCTTCAGTTCGTAGAATGTGTAGTTCTTGTAGCATGAGTCGCTGTTACGAGTCGTGTTGATGTCTGGAGTGTCCCAATCACTCTCTGGTGCAGTACATCCGGGAGCTTCGAACCACACCAAGTGACGAAGAACAAAGCTTCTAGTGCTGGTGTACAAATCTACTTGGAACATTTGATATGCATTGTTGTGGTAGGCGAGGTACTTGTAGGGGACGCACGATTCAATGGGGTAACTGATGTAGTCTATCACTGATCCTCCACAACCTTCACTGTTGTACACACGAGTATCCAGGAATGCACCAGGTTTGCTCTTACCGTCACGAACCATGTAGTAGAGGGTGTAGGTAGTACTGGAAGATGTTACACTGGATGAAAACTGCCGAAGAATGTAGCATCTGGAGGAACTCAGCATGAAGGCATAACAGTCTGATCTGCTGCAACATGAGCTGAAACAGGAATCCCAACTTGTGTACGAATATGATGTTATACTGTACGATGTACTCACAGACTGTGATACACCCGTTGTGGTAGTAGCTGAACAGGTGGATGACAGTGAAGTGGAGCTGAATGTGAAGTATCCACTTCCGGGATAAGTAGAATGACATCCCCAAGTAATGTTGAATTGGGAACTTGGAGAGCCGCCACAAGTAGTGGATGAGTCCCACCAGCTCACCTCCATCTGATATCCTTCTGCCGGATGGGTTCCTGTACTCTCAAACTTGAAACTGTCTCTCAGAGTCTCCTCCTCGTGGCATTGTCCAACACTGTAGGATACCCTTCTAGGTGGACCTCCACTGCATGTATCGGCATACTTCCTCCATATCACATACTGAGGTTCGTAGTTGTCTTGGGTTGATACAGCCGTTATTGGAATGTCTCTCGGAGCATGCTTCAGTTCGTAGAATGTGTAGTTCTTGTAGCATGAGTCGCTGTTACGAGTCGTGTTGATGTCTGGAGTGTCCCAATCACTCTCTGGTGCAGTACATCCGGGAGCTTCGAACCACACCAAGTGACGAAGAACAAAGCTTCTAGTGCTGGTGTACGAATCTACTTGGAACATTTGATATGCATTGTTGTGGTAGGCGAGGTACTTGTAGGGGACGCACGATTCAATGGGGTAACTGATGTAGTCTGTCACTGATCCTCCACAACCTTCACTGTTGTACACGCGAGTATCCAGGAATGCACCAGGTTTGCTCTTTGCATCGCGAACCATGTAGTAGAGGGTGTAGGTAGTACTGGAAGATGTTACACTGGATGAAAACTGCCGAAGAATGTAGCATCTTGAGGAACTCAGCATGAAGGCATAACAGTCTGATCTGCTGCAACATGAGCTAAAACAGGAATCCCAACTTGTGTACGAATATGATGTTATACTGTACGATGTACTCACAGACTGTGATACACCTGTTGTGGTAGTAGCTGAACAGGAGGATGACAGTGAAGTGGAGCTGAATGTGAAGTATCCACTTCCGGGATAAGTAGAACGACATCCCCAAGTAATGTTGAATTGGGAACTTGGAGAGCCGCCACAAGTAGTGGATGAGTCCCACCAGCTCACCTCCATCTGATATCCTTCTGTCGGATGGGTTCCTGTACTCTCAAACTTGAAACTGTCTCTCAGAGTCTCCTCCTCGTGGCATTGTCCAACACTGTAGGATACTCTCGATGGTGGACCTTCATCGCAGGTATTCGCATACTTCCTCCATATCACATACTGTGGTTGGTAGTTGTCTTCAGTGGTCACACCAGTCACTGGAATATCTCTTGGAGTACTGCCAACTTCGTAATTACGATAATAGTCGTAGCAATCGGAACTTCCCTGGGTTTCGTTGATGTCTGGTGTGGTCCATTCATTCTCCGCAGCAGTACAGCCTGGAGCTTCAAACCACACTAAGTGACGGACGGTGAAGTCAGATGAACTGGTGGAGGATTCCAACTCATACAAGTGGTAGGCATGCTCGGTGTAGGCCAGCTCTAGATAGGGCACACAGGAATCAATGGCATAGCTACGATATGTGGTCACACTACCAGAACAGTCGCTGTTTCCATACTTTCGAACATCCAAATAATTAGAAACGGAATCTCGGACCAGGTAGTAAAGGTAGTAAGATGAAGACGATGATACTGCACTAGACGGGAAGGTACTTCTCAAGTAGCAGGTCCCACTGCTCCTGTAGATCAACACGGCATAGCAGTTGGTATTACTGCAGCATGCTTCAACACAGTCATCCTTGGTCATGCCAGATAATGTCTGAATACTGTATGTGCTTGAGACATAACTCGTTTTGGCATCTGTACTTGTACAAGCAGCTTCACCTACGTTTTTGTATAGATATACACACATATAACAGAGTATCCTTCGTTGGTACCATAGAAGATATGCAACTTCAATAATACTTATACTGTACGCATATTTACATGCATGTATACATTTAATTTAATAATCGAGTTACACATTGTCAAAGTTCGTGAATCAAAATCAAATCGAATCAAAACGAACGAACGCAAAAGTCCCCGTTTACCTTTAACACACACACGTATTGTAGGAAGGAGTGGGAATATCATCTAAAGGTAGTGGCCGAAGAAATTGCCACCGTCGTTCATAGAAAAGAAAGAAATCCTTAAGATTTTTTCAAAGATTTTCTCTTGGACGGCCATAATGGCAAAATCCACGTACGTATGGAGCGCGAAAGTTAGTGTAGATTCACGCACTATAACAACGTGTGCTGGAAAGAGATCTTAATGCGGTAGTGAATCTATATTCAGTCTGAAATGTTCTAAGCAAGATACTCAAAGGTTTCACCTTTCCAAGATACTCCAAGGTAGCTACAACACCTTTCTTCCCCGGCCCGCAGAGTATAGGCCTATAACACCATAACAGCTAGAGACAAGTCACGCCGTACCGTACACCCCGGACAACACAAGCAGCAGTAGTCACGGATGTAGCCACAGATTTATGCACTATCTGTTTGTTCGTACACCTTAACAAGAAATGCCTAGTCCCTAATCTTCCCTAAGCTTTACAACAAATAAACCTAAATACATCACAGGGAGAAACAAACCTGTAGAAGCATTAGCGAGCAGTAACCAGAGAACAAAGACACTGTACATGCCACTGCCAAGGTGCAGATCCTGCCACAACACGACTACTGCAAAAAATAACTACAATTCCTGTGTGTAGGGAGGAATGGCCAGGAATCTGAGTTTACATAGTGTATATATAGTAAAGGCATAATATGACAATCCCACATTTTAACATCCTGGGCTCACCATGTGTACCCTATTAAGCATCAACACCTCTAAATGTAAGTTTATTTGAAAACCTCTTGTAAATCTTCTTGCAATGTTGTCATTATGATACAGTGTAAACACATACATTAATGCATTTCGTGTTCCATTACTTCAGAATTTGTAGAACAATACTCCATAGCACTGATTATTGTTGTAGGAAAATTTCGCAAGTCCTGCATCCTTCGAAATAGCTTTCATCTGTGATGCACAGTTACTAGTGCATATCCACCATTTGTACTAGTGTGGGAACATCACCTGAAGCAAAGAACACAAATGCATCCTGTACCATTGCATGCAGGATATAGGACAGCAGACATCCTTATTGTAGGATACCAACATAGTGGCCACATTGCCACAAACCACGTGAAACTTTGGAGGTGGAAGCACTTGGATTGTAACAGTTGTAACAAGAAGAATGCATGACACATTCCACATCCGGTGTAGCGCATGTGTACCACTGCAGGGTGGTTCCCGCTATTTCAAACTGACTGGTGGAATAGCTGCCAAATAAGACTTACAGTTGGACCGATTTGGTCTATTAAAAAGAACGGACTTCCAGCTAAAGGATGTTTGTTAACATTGTACCAATTGGTTTCAGGGTTTTGGTTGGGTTAAGATTTATTATTTAGGAATTCCCCCCTGAGCACTGTCTGTTCTTTTGAGTACATCTGACCCACTTAAGATGGTAGTTTGGTTTGTGCAAACATCAGCTCCTGTCATCAACCATACATATTGCAGCTACGGCAATTCAATATTCTGACCAGATTAAATTCTAATATCATGTGAATAAACACGAAGTCACTTGAATTTCACATGGAGTAGGTTCTACTGCAGTCATTAAAAAAAAGAATATTGCATGTATAATTGAGTATTCTACAACAGATACCACAATGTAGATACAGCATTGATGCATCAACACCTGTCAGTGAATAGTTACGGGAATGATATCAACAGATCACATTCAATACCATGTTGAGTAGCACGGTGCTGGCATGTAACAGTATGGTATTCACAATAGACAAGCCGAGAACAGCGTATCAAATATTTCACACATTGTGCAGTGCATGCAAACCTGAGTGGGAGTGAATGATAAATGCCTAGATGTTGTTCCTCACACAACTGGGACTCAGAATAAAACCGTACTGCTTGACTAGCTTCACTGGTTACCATACCAACGTCGGAAGGAGAAGATTAGGAGCTTGTCTGCCTCACGAACAGCTTCTATTGATATTGACTAATTTTGACAGGAAAGCGCCCGATACCATGGCGTGAAGGAAAATACGGGAGTAACCGGACTGTTTCCGGAGTATTGCGCAAATAGGTATGGTCGTTGGACAAAAAGATAAGTACTACGTATAAAACACAACGGTGCGCTTGTATTATCTATGGTTCGAATTTAGCTTGCAATAGACACGTAAGACCGCTATTCTCGCGTTAATCACATTTCGCTGGGTAACCGAGAAAGGGAGTCCTCGTTCTGCATTAGTGGTGAAAATTAGCGCTTCTCCACCATTCAAATGATGGCGGAGTGGGTCTGGTTTCGCGACCCGACCCACGCATTATATAGAATCTTTTACTTTGTAGGAGTCCACCCTGGACAGCTAGGCATGTGGTTGTCGCTAGATAGTTCGTGATCAAATGAGATTCATTGTATTCAACATAATATCATAATATGGTACATACACAATAATTATAAATAATTAATGTTAATATCAAACAACAATTAACATAATATTAAAGGAAAATGTTCACATGTACATACACCTATGAAAATGATAATCATATAAACAGTACTAAACAAAATCCATTTCACACACAATGACAATGTCCTCCAGTCAGTTACACACTTTTCAGTGGAAACTAAAGTAACTACAAACCATGCACAACTAATTCCAACCACTCTCAATATTCCCAGCATCATGGGTGTTAAGGGGGTTACGTATAGTCACCGTATTGGGCTCCCCTCCATAGCCAAACATGTCCAATTTACACTCCGGAAAGTTGGTGAGGTTGTCAGGTGATCTGATGGATTTCACTTTCTTCCCTCTGAACATCACCATAGCAACAATCGCTACCACTGCCAGCACGACAACCACAATGATTACAATAGGCACAGACACACCGACTGCAATGATAGTGGAGGATTGGTCTTCTGCAGATGGAGGCGGATATGTGGGCGGGGTTGATGTAGTAGTGGGTGTGACTGATATAGACTGCCCGGGAATTGCAAACAGAGCACTGTCTGTGAACGAGAAGACACCAGTGAGTACTGACGTCATTTGACATCCCCACACAACATCAAACATTTGAGAGGGACTTCCGGAACAGCTTCTTGTCCCACTCCACCACCTAACCTTCATCTGGTACCCAAATGATGGGTTACTGGTAGTCTGCTCGTACATGAAACTGTCTCCGTCCTCACTATAACAGACACCTGTCTTGTAGGATACTCGACTGATGACGTTGCTTGAAGAACAGGAGCTGTACTTCACATAGTTGACATAGGTGGGGATGAAACTGTCCACTTCGGTGACAGCTTCTACTGGAATGTCTCGAGGTTGGTCCTTTACTGACCAGAACCTTACGTTTCCATAGCAACTACTCGAATTCACACTGACGTTCACATTTGGCAACGACCACTGATTTCTGGGGACAGTACACCCAGGTGCCTCGTACCACACCAAATGACGTAATGTGAAACTGGAATCTGTATAGCAGTCCAATTGGAACACCTGATAGGAGTGCTCCTGATAGTCCAGTCCTCTGTATGGAATGCACGTATCCAAAGAATAGCTGGAGTAGCTAGGTAGAGATGTACATCCTTCTCCGCTGTATACCCAGGTGTCCAGATAAGGACCGGGACTGTCCCTGACCATGTAGAATGTGGTGTGGTGCTCGCTGGATTGGACAGCTGTTAGTGGATGCTTTCTGTGGAACCAACATTCGTTGGAGGTCAGAGACCGGGTGAAGGAATAGCAATCGTCATCGCTGCAACAAACTGTAAAGCATTGCTCCTCGGTAACTTCAGTGAAGTGCTTTAACTGGTATTCCTCAGACTGGAGGACAATCACATTCAGTCCGCTAGTGGCAGTGGTCCCAGGGCATACTGGCTGAGATAGTGGTGTGGAATCAGGGATTGGACCACATGATGGAGTCATGGGCAGCACAGAGGATGTGAGTGCTGAAGAAGTGGTAGTGAGCAATGGTACAGAAGATGTTTCCGGATACATTGAGGTTGTGGACAAAGAGCTGGTTGTGATGGAGACTGACTGTATCGCTGATGTTTGGGGAAGTGAAGATGGGACTGGTGATGGCCCAACAGATGATGATGCTCCAATAGTTGAGGATAGCGTGGCAGACAATGTTGAACCAACAGATGATGGTCCGACAGAAGATAATGGTCCAACAGATGAGGGTGGTCCAACTGGTAATGATGGTTTAGCAGGGGAGGACAGCACAAAAGATGAAAAAAGTCCGCTGGACAGTGAAACAGCAACAGGTGAAAAAGACTCGGCAGATGATAATGGCTCAACAGATGATGATGGTTCAACAGATGATGATGGTTCAACAGATGATGGAGGTCTGGCAGACAATGATGACGATAATGTCAATAATGCCATCTCAACAGATGATGGTAGCAGAAAGGATGATAACTGATTAACAGATAATGTCAGTTTCACAGATGATGATGGCTCAACAGACAATGATGGCTCAACAGACGACGATGGCTCAATAGAAAATGATGGCTCAACAGACGACGATGGCTCAATAGAAAATGATGGCTCAACAGACAATGATGGCTCAACAGTCGACGATGGCTCAATAGAAAATGATGGCTCAACAGACAATGATGGCTCAATAGAAAATGATGGCTCAACAGACAATGATGGCTCAATAGAAAATGATGGCTCAACAGACAATGATGGCTCAACAGACAATGATGGCTCAATAGAAAATGATGGCTCAATAGAAAATGATGGCTTAAGAAATTGTGACTCAAGAGCAGATGACTGCCCGACAAGTGATAATGATGGTTGAACAGATGCTAATGTTCCACTAGATAAAGACAATGATGATGGCTTAACAGACAATGTTCGTTCAACAGACGATGACATCTCAACAGATAATGACGAGTTAGCAGACAATGTTGGTTCGATGTACGATGATGACGAGTTAGTGGACAATGTTGGTTCGATGTACGATGATGACGAGTTAGCAAACAATGTTGGTTCGATGTACGATGATGACGAGTTAGCAAACAATGTTGGTTCGACGTACGATGATGACGAGTTAGTGGACAATGTTGGTTCGATGTACAATGATGACGAGTTAGCAAACAATGTTGGTTCGACGTACGATGATGACGAGTTAGCAAACAATGTTGGTTCGACGTACGATGATGACGAGTTAGCAGACAATGTTGGTTCGATGTACGATGATGACGAGTTAGTAGACAATGTTGGTTCGATGTACGATGATGACGAGTTAGTAGACAATGTTGGTTCGATGTACGATGATGACGAGTTAGCAGACAATGTTGGTTCGATGTACGATGATGACGAGTTAGCAGACAATGTTGGTTCGATGTACGATGATGACGAGTTAGCAGACAATGTTGGTTCGATGTACGATGATGACGAGTTAGCGGACAATGTTGGTTCGATGTACGATGATGACGAGTTAGCAGACAATGTTGGTTCGATGTACGATGATGACGAGTTAGCAGACAATGTTGGTTCGATGTACGATGATGACGTGTTAGCAGACAATGTTGGTTCGATGTACGATGATGACAAGTTAGCAGACAATGTTGGTTCCATGTACGATGATGACAAGTTAGCAAACAATGTTGGTTCGATATACGATGATGACGAGTTAGTAGACAATGTTGGTCCAACAGACAAGGATTGTCCAGATGGTGATGTTCCACTCGAATATGACAGTTCAACAGATGATAACAGGGTCATAGCTGATGGAACAGCACTTCTTCCTAGGAAAAGAGGTAGTAGAGACAGTATAACAACCTATTAGTCGACAAATGATACTCATGTCCCTGGGAAATAGTTGTCGTATTTGTTGTTGAGGCAGTAGAAGGACTTACATTCATTCATATGCAACACAAGAATATCACATTAGTACACATGTACATAAATGATGTGTTGTGAAAGTACGTATGTACATGTGGGCTAAGGGAGATAGGTATGTAGGGACAAGATACCTTTAAATCTTTATGCAGCAAAATGAATCTATTTTCAGTCTGAAATGTACTAGGCGAGTTACTCAAAGGTACCCCTTTCATCACCGCTGTGCATAACACCATAACAGCTAGAGACAAGTCACGCTGTACCGTACACCCCGGACAACACTAGCAGCAGTAGTCACGGATGTAGCCACAGATATATGCACTATATGTTTGTTTGTACACCTTAACGAGAAATCCCTAGTCCCTAATCTCCCCTAAGCTTTACAACAAATAAACCTAAATACATCACAGGGAGAAACAAACCTGTAGAAGCATTAGTGAGCAGTAACCAGAGAACAAAGACACTGTACATGCCACTGCCAAGGTGCAGATCCTGCCACAAACACAACTCCTGCAAAAATTACTGCAATTCCTGTGTGTAGGGAGGAATGGCCAGGAATCTGAGTTTACATAGTGTGTGTAATACATTATGCATATGCCCATCCCACATCCTTGGGTTAGCATGTGTACTCTATTATGAATGAACACCTCCAAATGAAGCTTAAAACCTACTTTTTACAACATTGGCCTTCTGTATTATGCTTACATTCACTGTGTTCATTTTATCAGCCTGAGGGGTGAAATCACTGAAAGTGGGTTGTTGGGTAGTTACAAATCAACTGCTCTGACTGTAAAGACTGTCTGTTGTGGTTAGGAGATGCTGCAACACCTCTGGAAGAATGCAATCACAACCCAAATGTTGGACTATGATTTTTTAGTATTACACAAAATTGTGTATCATACACATTTTTACCTTTTGCAAAATAAAAACAAACCTATCAGAGTTGTACAAATTCAACATATGCACTGTGAGAGGGTATACTTGTAGTGTTTTAGGTTGGGAAGTGTTCATGTATGTGGAGGCACTGTATCCAGATGTAGGTCAAGATGTCACATGAGGGCCATACATTCCTGTGGTCTTCCTGCAGTTCATCCCAGACCTGGTTATGGGCATCATTTGATAAGTATTGTGCTGAGTCCTAACTGGTCTGAATTCAGAAATGAAGCAGCTGCTATTGATTCAAACACAGTTTTTATTCCTTCTTACATTCTCCATTCTAATAGGGATTACAATATCAAAAGAATACTTAATAACACACGCACACACATACACACACACACACACACACACACACACACACACACACACACACACACATGTAGATCATACAGCGGTACGTACTGTATAAAGGAGTGATTACAATTAATCTAAATGGAGGCACATACATAAATACCTCGTGTTTTATTGCCTCTGTAGGTTAATGCTGCATAGTGATTGACATTTCACCACACCACATTCCAATACAGGAATCCTTTGCAATTGGTGATAGACGGGGATAAGAGGACATTCCCATATGTACTAGTGCAGCAGCGGCATCACGTTGAGAGGGGGGTGTACATCTTGTATGACTTGCTGCATACAGCATGTAGGCCAACATGCATGGTTAGGATACCAACATAGCGTCAACATTGCTGCGAACCAATTCTATGCGGAATTGGGGGTGGAGAAGGTATGGGTATTCACACAGCATTTGCATGATAACAGTTGTAACAAGAAGAATGCATAACACAAGCCACATCGGTGAAGCGCATGTGTACCACTTGAGGGTGGGGGAGGTTCCTGAATGCTAACCACAACTGCATGGGTGATGGATATCTGTGGACTAAGTAAGAACACAGTTGGACCCACCTCACGGGAATGTTTGATTCATGCAGAAGTCTGGAAGCTCCTAACACCAACCACATGTACGGTACATATTACTATGGTGATGTATTTTGATAGGATACAATCCAGTGAACATGAAATAAATATGTATTGGATTTCATGTCAGGTAGGTTCTACTGTAGTCGCATTAAAAAAGACATATATTGCATGTCCAACCTAGTTAATCATTCATTTAGTCACAGACACCTGTCAGGGACTAGTTAGAGGAATGCTATCAATGCTACGTTCAATACTTGGTTCAGGAGGACAGAGTTGGCAAGCAACAGTGTGGTGTTCAGGATAGGCCAGCTGAGAACAACATATTTCACATCTTGTATGGTGCATACGGAATCCTTTCAGTCTTGCGGAGTCAGACCCTACCTCCAAAGTGGTGGAAATCAGTCTGACTCCAAGAGACCATACCTTATTGGGAGATGTTGGTAACAATGAAAATAGCGGGAAACACACAATTACTCTCAATGTATGTGTGCAATAATGGATTTAAAACTATGAGGCTCAGGCACAGGGGTAGATTTACAATCTGCAAAAAAATCATGGAAGTAACTGGCAAGGCATATAGGGGTTACATGAAATATGTACATAATAAATGATAAGATGAATAATTGTTAATACAAAGGTGTATTGGAAAATTGCATGGTAAACAAAAGCTACTAAGCTAAGTAGCTATAAACTATTACGTATATAGCTTCTGTTCTCACATCTATAGATCTGTGGGCTGGAATACGACCGAATTTGACTAGCAATAATTTAAATATCATTCAATCACCTTACATGAAAGTCGAAAGTTAGTATTTCCAAAGTTACGCATGTCCGGATGCTGTACCCATAGACCCTAGCTGTACCGGTCGATTTTGTAAGAAGTACGCGCAGTTCCACCATTTCACCATGAATTGCACAATAGATGGACAGTCGGGGACGTCTATCACGTGATCAATGGCGGGCGCAGCTACAAAATGGCCGCGACAGAGGGTGTTAACGGACGTAACTGGCAAGGCATAGAGGGGCTTACATCAAATACGTATGTAGTAAATGATGAGATAAAAAATAATTATTAATACAAAGTTGAATCGAAAAATTGCATGGTAAACAAAAGCTACTAATAAGCTACGTATTATTATGATAGAAGTTAGTTGACATGCTGAGCCTTAATAGATTGATGTCTATTTATTTGGACAATTACGCACGTCACTTGTTGGCAAATAATTGCAACGTTTCGCCCTCTTGGGCTTCTTCAGGCAATGCTTACAAAACTTAGCTATTAAAGCTACGTATTACTATTACGTATATCAATCGATCAATTAATCAATATTATTAAAGTGAAGCACACCATAAGGTGCTAGGACACAGAGAGGTCCAATGTAACACTCCACAAGATACAATGATAACTGGATTATCCTACATAAGAAACAACAAGTATATTAATAAGTAATAGGTTATGTACATTACAACTTAAAACAGGCATACCACATAGAGCTAATACATCGTCAACATGATATTTTAAGGGTATCTAGCTATAGATGTAAACTAATTTATGAAATAATTTTCATCTCCGTAGGTGGTCCCTAACTCTAACTACATGTGGAGGTGCTTATAGGAGAGAAAACACTAAGCACCTTTCTTGCATAGCTCATGGGGAAGAGACTGGTGTATCAACTTAATATTTTAGCCAACCCTAGCTGGGGACATGATCTAACTTGTGAAGTAATTCCCATCTCCATAGATAACTCGTAACCCCAGCTACATTCAGAGGTACCAGAAGGCGTATTCCACTTATATTGGAATGTACATACAAAACTATATGCAATATTATATGTGCCATATGGACACATGGGAGAATTTTTGATCCACAATAAAACATACCAATTTTGTTATCAGAAGGACCGTACTAGTTCCAGGAGTGTGTCCATGCATCCATATTTGAGCTATGATGCATCACATGCACACAGGAGAGGCCGTGGTGACAAGTAAAAATTTTGACATTTTTACTTGTCACCATGAGGTCTTTAGCACACTCAGGACAGTGTGTATGCATTCAAAATTGTGTTGATGAGTTTGGCATGAACACTGGACAGCCCTTGGGCACCACTAACAAAATGTGAAAACACCTGAGTGATCACAATTTACACTTATATTGGAATGTACATACAAAAGTATTATGCATTATTATGTGTCAGACGAGTGAATTTTGGTCGAAGACAAAACGAATCAAGTTTGTTATCAGAAGGACCGTACTAGTTCCAGGAGTGTGTCTGTGCATCCATCTTTGAGCTATGATGCATCACGTGCACACAGGAGAGGCCGTGGTGATAAGTAAAAAATGTGACATGTTTTTGCTTGTCACCACGAGGCCTATAGCACACTTAGGACGGTGTGTATGCATCCGAAAATGTGTTGATGAGTTTGGCATGGACACTGGGCAGCCTTTGGTGACCAGCAACGTGATGTGAAATCACCTGAGTGACCACCACAAGGCGTATTACACTTATATTGGAATGTACATACAAACGTATATGCAATATCATATGTGCCATATGGACACCTGGGAGAATATTTGATCTGAGACAGAATGTATCAATTTTGTAATCAGAAGGGTGGTACTAGTACGTACTACTACTACCGAAGCAATTCCCCTTTCAATAGGTGGATAGTAACCCCGGCTACATTTGGAGGTGCTTAATATTGTTTCAGTGTATGGGAGAGTATAGGAGAGAAAATGCTAAGCACCTTTTGCATAGCTCATGAGGGAGGGGGCGTGTCAACTTGATATTTCAGACAAAGATAGCTGGGGATGTAAACTAACAGTTGAAACAATTTCCATTTCCGTAGCTAACCCGCAACCCCAGCTACATTCGGAGGTGCTTAATATTTTTCATTGTATGGGAGAGTATAGGAAAGAAAATGTTAAGCACCTTTTTGCATAGCTCATGGGGGAGGGAACGTGTCAACTTGATATTTTGGACAAACCAGCAACAAAATGTGAAATTCCCTCACCAGTCACCAAGAGGTCTATAGCACCTCCATTGGAATGTACAAAAGTATAATATGCATTAGTATATGTATCATATGGACACTAGGGTAATTTTGTGACTGGCAAGAAAACACACCTTTTTGGTCATCACTAGGTCTGTACCACCTCCTAGAGGGTGTACATGCTTCAGTATTTGTGTAATAATGCATCAATGGACACCAGAGTGGCCGTGGTGACCAGCGATAAAATTTGTCATTATTTAACTGGCCACCATGAGGCCTATAGCACACCCAGGAGGGTGTACATGCTTTGGAATTTATGTTAACAAGTTTGATGATCACTGTGTAACCCCTGGTGACCTGCAACAAAATGTGAAATTCCCTGGCCAGTCACCATGCGAGAGGTGTACAGCACCTCCATTGGAAATACATACCAAAGTATATGTATTTATAACATACATATGTATCATATTGTGGTCACTAGGGTGATTTTGTGACCGGCAAGAAAGCACATCTTTTTGGTCACCACCAGGTCTGTATTACTTCGAAGAGGGTGTACATGTATCAATATTTCCGCAATGATGCATCACATGCACACCAGAGTGGTTGTGGTGAACAGCAATAAAATTTGACTGGTCACCACGAGGACTATAGCACACCAAAGAACGTGTACAGGGGTCAGGAGTTTGCGTTGATAAGTTGTATATGGGCACTATAGACAACCTCTGGTGACCAGTAACAAAATGTGGAGTTACCCGACCAGTCATTAAGTGGTATATATAGCACTTCCACATTGAAATAAACATAATATTATGTGTTAATATATGTATCATATGGACACTGGGGAGCTTCTGTGATCAGCAACAAAATGCATTTTATTGGTCACCACTAGGTCCATACTGCCTCCAGGAGGTTGTACACACAGTGATATTAGTACTATGATGCATCACATAGACACCAGATTGGCCGTGGTGACCAGCACTAAAATATGGCCACCATGAGGTCTATAGTACACACAGGAGGGTGCGCATGCATCAGAATTTGTCTTGATGAGTTGGATGTGGACACTGGGCAGCCTGTGGCAACCAGGGACAAATGTAGAGTTACCTGTCCAGTCATCAACTGGTCAATAGCACCTCCATTTTTGAATGCACATACAACAGCGTGTGTTATGTATATATGTATCATATTGACACTGGAGAGTGATTTTATAATATTAATAAAATATTCGGTCTAGGGCAATTGAATGTCACATGAAAGTACCATGCATAGGTATGGATATCCCATGTTATCAATAACATAGGTGGCATTCTCCACTTTTAGAAATATTAAGCACCTCTTTGAGTACCTACTAACATCATAAATAAAACAAAGTATCGTTAGAGATAGGCACCTAGTATGTTATTTTCATACTATGCACAGAAACTAATACCTGAAACCGGACCCATTTACAGGGAAAATCAAAATTTAACGACTTCGTGCTATTTACATCACGTGATAACGCGGCGGGCTTGGTTGTGAAAATGGCCGCTGGGTGTCTCGGTCACTGACTGATGTGTTAGTGCTTCGATATAAATTGTCCGTGTGCTTTGGATCTAGCTTGGAAATGGCTCCATCGGAATGAAATGCTAATCGAATTTACACAACTTTTCAGTAGCAAGAAGAGGTACTGGAAAAAAGTTCAGACAACCAGATTACCCGGGTAGGTACGGTACCAGGCACGTATTCGGTCTGCATTTTATCGCCACCGTCATGGAAGACATTCCGCCGGACGACAGTGGAATAACTTCTAGAGATTCAAGTGAATGCTTCCCCCCGCTTCCGACTTTGAGTATTCAAAGACACGTAGCCCAAGAGCAGATCAGGAACTCGGTACAGTCGCCTACGGAGCGTACTACGTCACAAGCAGTCGGATCTCTGGAAATCTCACGTATCAAAGGTGCCACCGAACCCAGTAGTAGTACCGGTGATTCCGTCGTTTGTTTGGATGACAGTGACCAAAATGATGCACCTGCTCGTACATTGGCATCGATCTTTTTTAGGCCTCCGAAGACCAAGGAAGATGCTAGCACTGTGAAGGGTAAGAAGTCAATGAAGAAGAGAACCAGAGGTACCCAATCCAAGAAGGCACACCTCGATTTAACCGCCTGGAAGTTGACTGGTGCTACTGATCGAAAAGAGGTAGTTAGTCTGCTCACAGATGCCAAAGATGTGGTAACATACAGTCCAGGATCCAGAAAGCGTGACCGATCTCCTCTTCGTCTGTCTCAAAAGCGATCACGTTCCCCCTCTCCGAATTCTCCTCATTCCAGTCCGAAGAAATCTGTGAGCATTCCTTCGGGACTCCTCATCTGTCAGTCGTCGCCGGTCAAATTCACAAGAACAAGAACAGCTCCTGCGATTCAACACGATTTTGCTCCCTTCACTCGACTTGTACATATCGACCGCTTAGCTGATGACGAATGGTACAACTCGGTCAGAAGACATGAGGTAACACCCGTCAGCTCAGCTGAGTCAGTGTCTGTACCCTCCTTCAGAGGCGTATACAGCAGCTTGTTGTCCAGAGGCAATAACCTCACCCTGTCTGGAGTTGATGTGAGTACAGGATGGATTGCAGGGGGTTCACTTCATGTCCCTCCAACCAGACTCTCTGTCAACTGTATGTAGTCGGTATTCTGCTTGTAGTTGCTTCACCATTTATCTATGAAATGCTGTATTGTGTGTTTGTGTTGTGAATGGTGTTGTTGAATTGATGTGACCACAAGTACATGTACAGAGCTGTAAGCAGGAGGTTTACATTATGTTCTCAAACCTGATACCGTGTCAACTGTGTGTAGTCTGCCAGTATTGCCAGGTTTCATCATGTAGTCGCATTGCTATTTACATACCTGTGAAGGTGCTGTACTGTGTATTAGCGTTGTAAATACTGTTATGTTTGGTGCTGAATATCCCACCCAGGTCTCCAGTGAACCAGTTGTTATGGGTTGCCTTGCATCTCTCAAGGAACAGTATCCTAATAGCAATATTCCCGAGCTGTTCCAGAGATATTGCTCTGCCACCAGAAGCATGTATGTATCAACCCCTGAAACAGGCAAAGCTGGCCCTCATCGTTCAGCTGGAACTGAGCTCAATGTCAGAAAAAAGCCCAAACGTAGCTGCAAAAGAGGTAGGACTAAGCAGACATCTTCTGCTTCAGAATCACTTCAACTCAAATGCTCCATTGCTATTGAGAAGCAAGTAGATAGTTCTGGATATGTGAAGGTCGTTGTTAAGAGCATCAATGGTAGTGTTGGTGACCAACCCAAAACTCCATCAGACCTCCAGATGGCTCCCAAGGGGAAACTACAAGGATTCATTAACCTGTGTAGCCCTGAGGGACCTAGCAAACCAACCGTCTCTCCCAGTAACCCTGTTAACAGTGGCACAACCCTACAGGCGGCAAACCTACCCCTCATGGACCAATGGACAGATTGTCTGTCACCTAGAAAGGCTTCGGATGTGCTAGGTAACTTGCATGCAACAGCAGCCATGGTTACCTGGCTCAAGGAGTGGAAGGAGAAGATGAGGAGTCAAACACAGTCAGAGAAAACGGAGCAACTGTCCAGTCAGCCATCATCATCATTAAGCAGGAAAACATGCCCCAAACAACATAAAATTGGTGTGCTTGATACCAGTGACTCTGATTTTGAGTCTCCCATCAGGGTTAGACAGATTCCTCCTCAGAGGGATAGACGTAGGCTGGCTGATTCTGATGATGACTGGTTCTGTGATGATTCAGACGTTGAGGAGGACGACAGTCAGGCTAAAGTAATGCTTGTTACTGGTCCCATTGGAAGCGGCAAGACTGCTGCCGTGTATGCTTGTGCCAAGGAGCTAGGCTTCAATGTGAGTGTCAACATATGTATATGCGTACGTGTGCATATGACTGTTTCGGGTACACCTGTATGTTCAAGATTACGTGTAAGTATATGTACTTTCAGTGCATGTTCTGTAGTGCATAGAAATATTTACACTTGGTTTAGGTTATAGAGATGAATGCATCGTCTCAGAGATCCAGACAACAAGTGATTTCGCAGCTAATGGAGGCCAGTCAATCCCACCAGGTGGTCAAGTCTTCAGGGCCACTGTCGAGCTACTTCTCTGCAAGGAAGAAACCACCGGTGACTGCCTCAGAGGAGACAGAAAAGAGAGCTAATACGAAAGGAGGTTCCCTAACGTCTTTCTTCAAACCAAAGAGTACGTCTGAGGTAAAAGTTGCTTCGACATCAGATACCAGTTTGAATAAAGCAAGTGTTCTTCTCTTGGAAGATGTGAGTTTCATATGCAAATATGCATTGTGATGTACATATCCATGTATGTACATACTGTATGTTGATGTGCATATGCATGACTCTACATGTGTACGTATATTAATGTATGCATTGTATGTACACACGGACATGTGTTGTACATGTGGATGTAGCTGTTCAGTTACAGTGTCACTTGTACTGCATGCCACGTATCCTTAACTTTGTGTATATTTGTATATAACAGGTGGATGTGCTGTTTGAAGAACACGATAAAGGGTTCTGGTCTTCGGTGTATGAAGTTGTGCGTGCATCCAGGAAACCGATAATTCTTACCAGCAGTGGTACGTGTGTGTGTGTGTGTGTGTGTGTGTGTGTGTGTGTGTGTGTGTGTGTGCGTGCATGTGTGTGTGGTTTGGTACCAAATGCCTATACACCATACATTTATGCTATTACCATGCTATGTACCTGTCTTTGTACACGGCAGATCCTACTTTGGAGTTAACTTGTGGATATTTGGATGTCTCGTTCTATGCTCCTTCAATGGTATGTCAGCATCCACCCGTGGTATGGTAATGAACATAGCAGTATTGTTATTATAATTATAGTGGCTTTTCTCAACTGATGCTTTCTCTTGCTTTCAGTACTAGCACTATCTTATGTATGTACATATTATTACTGTGTTTTTGTTTGTGCTCAGTACATTTGTATAAGGAGTTCCCGTACACTGTGTGTCGACAGATTGTCTGTTTAATATCTTTAGGAAGATATTTCAGTACACCTTCAAGTCCTGTCACTCAGCCAGGGTGTTTTGCTGTCGTTGAAAGAAGCTGATTTATTGGTGAAGCTCTTTGATCACGACATGAGGAGGTGCCTTCTGACACTGCAGCTCTGGCTTGCTAGCCCGCTACACAGAACAGGTTCTGGTAGACATGATGCTCCCGCCAGCAGTGAAAGGCCCTCCTTCTCGCACTGGCTACTAAGTTGTCTGCTGAATGCAAACCTTCAGACAAATACAGTTACTCCATTCCCTTCTCTTGAAGGACATTTGAATTTGAAAACGTGTAATGTCAACATCATTGATACCGTATACAACAGACAGCTACAGACCATGGCTTATTCCAGTCAGCACCACCAAATGCTGTCTGGTCCTTCCAAATTCAACCAGCCTGGTAGCATGGCGGAACAGTTGAAAACATTGCACCGCCTTGCTGATCAGATGTCCGAGTTGGACGTCCTACAGCCCACTGGTATTAAACTTGAACCTGCCTGTGTCACTCCCTGGTGGAGGAGAGCAGCATGCACCTCACTCTTGGACGAGGAGCGTGAACAAGACACTAGTTTTCTGATACCAGTAGAGGTGATTTTTGACCATTTACCCCACTCTTGTTGTCAAATTTGCTAACTTGGTTCGTTTTTTTTTTTTTTTTATAGCTGTTATCTCAGATTGCGTCTGATTGTGAGGCTTTAGCACAAAGCCACTTCCAACACATGTTGTTGGATTTAGTCCCTCACGCATCCTCACCCAGTCCTGTTGATATTATTTCTGATACAATTGATTCTGTACATAGGACTACAAAGTGAGTACAACCATGCAAAGTTGTAATGATGCTATCCCATCATGCATGTTCATATCCTGATAGGAAACTAAACCGTCAATCAGAATTATGGGACGCTGCCTCCCCTCTATTTTTGCCCGTCCATAATCTTTCTCGTCGGCAACTTGTCCTTGATGTCCTACCAACACTTGGCACTATTTGCTTCTCTGAACAGAATCGACGAGAAGCAAAAGCAAAGCGACGGTTAGGACATACATTTCACCTAGCAGTGAATCTCTCCTGATTTCTACTTTACTTTCTCTGTTCCATAGGTTTTCTCACTATTTCCACCATTCACCGATAGACATTTCTCGTCTGGACTCGCTTCTGAGTCCACTGTGCGCAGAAGTTCACCCACAGATAACCTGACCTACTTTGCATTGTCGAGAGTGTGTTGTGTAAACATTGTTTGATAAATAAACGTTCGATTCCCTGTTGCCATGGCAAACGGAGGGATAAACGAAAACGTATCGCGCGGCTTTACTCGTTGACCAATCCTTGCAAACTGCTGGAGTGGACGAATTTGCGAAAATCAGCCAACGAACAGTAGAAGAAGATAAAACCGCTGGAAGTTTGAGGTTATCGTTTATGCTGAACCGCAAAGTGTTTGTGGAGTGAAGAGATAAGAGGGCGTCACCCAGCGGGTGTACCAAAACGTAACGCAAGAAGCGAAGTGTCTGTTTACCTCAAACCGAGGAGCGTTTTTTGGAGCAGCTGTTCATCATGAATCAGCTACAGCAGAAACTGTTACAGGCTGCTATAAGCAAACAGAGCGACGTATCCACCAATTTCCTACTGGGACACGTTTTTCCTCAGTACACCTCAGAGGGCGGTAACGGCTCACAGGAGAACATCGATCCAACCGACCAGCTGGTCCAGGATACCGGGCTAACCAACTTGACCTGGCTTTCGGATTTAAGAGCCAAAGACCTCACTCCTTTTGCCAAATCTCCTTCCGAAGAGCCCAGCAGTGACGAGGAGGGAGAAGATTACAGTATCGTCGACATCACGTTGTCCAACGAACAGAGAATGAAGCTGAATCCTTCACTGAGGAGAAATCTTGTAGAGCTGACCATGTACTATAAGAACAGTAGCCCAAACTATCTAGTGGACCCGGTCAAGCCGCCGTTCTCCTATGCCACCATGATCTTGCTAGCCCTGGTCAATCATCCTCAGAACTGTGTTCCGCTCTCTGATATCTACTCCTGGATCAGGGCCAATTTCAGGTACTTCGTTGGAGCTGACCAGAGCTGGCAGGTATGCTCTGTTCCACCCCTGTGGACTCCTTATGAGTGCATTGTAGATGTGTTGTGTGTAAGGGCAGCACCAGTCCAAGGGGGGCAGATGGTGTTCCAACGAATTCTAGTCCACTTCTCCAGCTCCTAGTACACATGTCTTTACATGGAATTTCTTCCTATTTTAAATGATGTAGTTCTTTTCTCTCTTTTGTATGTCCTTAAGTCTCACACAATACATACTTACATGTTGTATTCAAGCACTGTATAATATACGGTATTCACCATTTCTTGTTTCTGTGTTGCAGAACTCCATTCGTCATAACTTGTCACTGAACCCACTATTCATCAAGGTCATAAGGTCTCCAGATGACAGCAGGAAGGGGCACTGTTGGGAAATCAACCAAGAGTACACGGGTATTATAAAAGACCACATGGAGAAGCTCTCTCAACTGGGGGACATAAGGGTCACCAGATCGAAGCAAAAAACCTCAAGGACAAAGAAACGTCATGGATCTTCTTCCAACAGAAGAAAGAGCGTACCAAAGAAGAGAGTGTCACGCTGTGGTAATCCCTCTTGTTTTGTTGCTGATCCATTGAGAGTGGAAGATCTTGACTGGGTCAACCTGTTGGGCCACTCGAGGCCTCCGGGGAGCTGTCCTGCATGTAGCAGTCAACCTACACATGCTGTTGGGTATTCCCCTCTAGTCTCCCCAGTATTTTCCAACAATGACATGGAATCACATGCGTCAACCTACATGTCACCCCTCGCTTCAATATCACAATGTAATAATGACTCCACCCCTGCCCGAGAATTTAAGTTCCTGAAATCTTCACGATGTGATGAATCTCCAGTTCATCTTTTCGGGGAGATGACTGTTCACAGCCAGAGCGATCCCAAATCAATCCTAGAGGCTCCCCACCCCTGGGCAGAGTCCAAAGAGGAAACTATGCAATATTTGAATGATTTCCAACAGACAGTCGAAACCTACAATTAATCAACGGCTGGTGTACGTGTGTGTGTTCATTTTCTCTTGCTGTATTTTATACACAATTATTTGTGAGGCACAGTACTTGCAAGTCATTATTATATTGTACATATTATGTTAACATCAGTTCATTTGCTTGGCATGAAGCTGTTATTATTATCATGGTACACCTCTATATATCCCCAATCACCACTTTTTATCATATTATGTGATTACATGATGGTAATTATCAATCAGGGTTCTCCTCAGGTACGTACACTAAAAGGCACGTATAGCGCTCCACTGTCTCTTCAAAATTGGATCGATCATTTCCTGTGCAATATTGTTGATCGAGAAGGGATCTATTATATAAAACGTATGAGAGAAATTTAGCCAGAAGCAATACACATGTATTGTAGCTTGCACAAGGGGGTCGATTTGCATGTGAGGATAATAGAGGTCAATTTAACCATACAAATATCAACATGAGCACTACACTGCATTTGCCACAGCTTGTACAGCACATACGTAGGTAACCATATTATTGGTCTAGTACCACAAGGAGTCATAGTCTGGTGTGGCCCATCTTTTGCTTCACTTCATTTTTGTACAATTACTTAGCCACAACAGAATAAATGGCTGATCAAGTGTCTGGCTACATGAGACTACTCGAGTCACTATATGAGGAGGAGAGGTCTCCTGGTAGATCATTGTAATGATGTCAATTTAAAAACATCCTCATCAGAGTCAAAACAACTAGGTAAGCAATAGTGCAGTACACAGAGGGTTTGAATTAGAACTTGCCAGTAAACAAGAAGTTTCTAGCTTACACAAACAAGTGAACAAGTCCACATACACAAATACAGTAAGTACACACACAATATGGTCATAGTAGTCCAGACATCTCCCTCATGAAGGCATCGTACGCATCACCCTGTGCCATCAGTTGTCCTTGCTTTGTGGTGCCCTTTGGTTGGGAGTTTGTAGATGTACTGACCAGCAAAGGATTCTGAGGTTTTAGTTTCGGTTTCATGTTTTTGGGGTTTTCTCTTCGCACACGTAGGGAGGTCGGCATGAATTTGGTAATTTCAGCTTTCGTGTTCCGTAGCTTGGGTTCAGCGGAAATGGTTGCAGATTCTTGAGGAGGTGGCTCTACGTCGGGATTCTTCACAGGTGGAGCAGCAATAGTCGGAGCAGCTGAAATTACAGCTGGTGACTTAATGTGATGCGGGGTGCTAGTGGGTGGAGCACTAGGTTGAGGGGGGTGTGGTGGCATTGCTGGGGGCATCAAGTGAGGAGGTAGAGGACCAGGTGGTGGACCCGGAGGACCCCCAAACGGCGGTCTAGGTGGTAAACCTGAAGGTGGTGGAGGTGGCCGTATCAGGGGTGGTGGAATACCAGGGGGAGGGCCTGGTGGCATCCCTGGTAACCCAGGTGGTGGACCAGGAGGGGTCACCATAGATGGCTCGGACTTTCTTTCCTGCTGTTCATCATCCGCAAACCTCACTGTTCGTTGCCGACTGTCTTCAGGTTCATCTCTGTCACTCTCATTGTCACTCCCTTCACCACTCTCACTGTCTGAACCATAGTCACTCCTCATGTCATCATCCTCGTCATCCTCAGCCAACTTGAAAGGAGCGTACAAGTCCTTTGGAGGTGGACCAGGAGGAGGTGGGGGAGGACCGCTACCACTGCAAACAGCAACAATAAATCATTCAAGTTCTTTGGCAAAAACGACACAATTCCACCTACCTCTCCATACCTGGTAGAGGGATATTATCTAGGGAACCTGCAGCGTGCAGAGAGCAGAGAGGATCAAGTTCCCATGCACATACATGTACATACACGGGCACACTTGCGAGCACAAACCTGGTAGCCCCTCTCCCGGGAGTGGGATATCTGATACATTGATTTGTGACCTGGCGGTTTGGTAGTCCCCTGGGGAGTGAGTGGGGAGAGTAAGTACAGTGAACCACAATCACATGTATGCAAACAAACGTGCAATATGCAGACATACAGGTACTACACAGAGAAACGTGCAATATACAGACATACATGCACTACACAGACATACATATGCATATGCACTACACAGACCTACATGCGTTACACAGACATACGTACATGCACTACACAAACATGTTTTCTAACAACGTGTACACATGCATATGTGCGCATACATGACAGAGGTCTTTGTCAGTGTAGTAAGTACGTACGTACCACCAACCAGCAAAGATTCGTAGCACACATACAAACACCTAAGTACTGTACAGACGATGTTGGTTACTCACTGAATACTTTGGCCATGTCTCTTCTCTTGGATTCGGACTCCAAAATCAAACCTTTAATGTTTACTGCTTTCTTTGGGTCGTCCCTTTCCTACAAGCCCACCAATATCAAAGAGTGGTCATATGTATTGCATCAGTACACCATTTTTAGTACATACATACAGTACACATACATATGTGTATAATATTATATGGTGCATAGTGCATACAGTATTAGAGTACTATACTTATCACATACGTAATATGTATACTTCTAGTGAATTGTACATGTACACCGTACTAACTAGGAATAAGTACTAACCAGGAGTGTGTACTAACCAAGGGTGTGTACTAACCAGGAGTGTGTACTAACCAGGAGTGTGTACTAACCAGGAGTGTGTACTAACCAGGAGTATGTACTAACCAGGAGTATGTACTAACCAGGAGTGTGTACTAACCAGGAGTATGTACTAACCAGGAGTATGTATTAACCAGGAGTATGTACTAACCAGGAGTATGTACTAACCAGGAGTAAGTACTAACTGGGAGTATGTACTAACCAGGATGCTTACTAAGCAAGCTGTACTCCAACACATAGACTGTACAGTACTGCACTCACAAAATGCGATACAACTCTTTTTAAAGTGTCTTCTAATTTCTTCTTCTTCTCCTTTAATGATTTTTCATTTGGGAGAGGAACAGGACCGGCATCAGCCTCTGCAGAGAACAAATAAACTTATAAATCACTCAAAAAGCACATGTACATACACATGTACATATGTAGGTATTAGGTACGTACGTAGATGACAGTATTGTCACAGATGTATGATGGTCAGTGGTAAATTTGAACATGTTTCTTGTACACATGTACATACGTACAAATGCATGCACATGTCTCCTTGTACACATGTACATATGTAGTACACGTTTGACTATACAAGCATATGTGCTATGTGTGGTTCATGCGGGGTCACTCCGACATGCACTCACCGACTTTTTCTATTTCTTCAATCTCTCTCAGCATCCTCCGTGGGTCCTTTGCCCGTATGACGGCCTCCCTCACAGCCTGTCTCTGTTTCTTGTTCTGAATCGGTCAACAAAGTCAATAAATACTGCAATCGGAAGAGATTCTACACCTTCTGGGCTACAGGATCCAGGCTTACACGCATGACGTGATACAATTCGTGGAGTGAACGGGATGAAGGTGATATAGTTCATCCATATAAAAAGAGGCAACTCTTAAGGAACTAATTCACTAAGCGGTTATTTACTTAGCAAGTACTTGAGTGAAAGAACATACTTTTCTCAATTCTTTCCTTCTCGATTCTTTTCCTGGCAAAGAGGAGAGGACAGAACGTGAGGGACATTACACGCTCTGGCATACCTAGTGAATGTCCAAGTGCTGCAAACGAGCGCAAAAGGCTGTTAACTTACTCCACTGGTCTGTTGGATTCATAAATTTTCCGCTCTTAGTCGTTTTTGTAGATCTTTTCCCCATTTCGTTTCTTCTATAGCACACCCGGCCGATCTCAGCTAGAAGAGGATTTTCCCTGATATGACTGAAGGGGCGTGGCCTTAGGAAAATATTTTGCTAGAGATGGAAGGTATTTCGATGAAAAAAGCTGTAATAGAGCGAAAGCTAGAACAGGTAAAATGCTGTGGTGAACTTACATAGTTTTGTGGACGGAACTAAAGTGTTCGTTGAGTAACCAGCGAGCCGTCAAGGACACTGGGCAGACTGCATTTTTCGAGGAACTGTTTTGCTATTTCTTCTTTAGACCGATGCAAAGATTGTAGAATTGGAGCAAAGTCTCAATAGGAGTAATGAACTGACCAAGTCAATGGTATGTTGACCCACGTTTCACGTAAACCATTAGCGGAGGGTATCTAACACTGTTGGTCAGCCATTGGCCTAGTGTCTGTGAAAGCACAAATCTGGAATCTGTTCAGTGCCTTGAGTTCTTCAGTACCAATGGACTTAAATTAACCATTGGTGTGTAGTGTTATTGTGTATCCGATAGCACTGATCGGACCTGTGTACTCTGTTGTTTAGTGTGGCATTTTGGAGTCCTTCAACGAGCGTCTATGTAACCTGGAGGAGACCATCAAGCCCATCCATGATGAGACAACCAGACTAAAGCGACTCCAGGGAAGTATCCAAACCACATACAGGGGAATCTGCATATAAAGACCACCCAAGGGAGCGGGAGAGGTCTGAGTGACAGGTGGTCTTTGAGTAGAGGTGCTTCACTGTAGTTGAATTGACGTGGTTGGTAGTGAAATACAGTGAAACCTCTCTATTAAGGACACTTTGGGACCTTAATTTTAGTACTTATTACAGAGGTTTCCTCAATTCAGAGGTCACTTAATACACTACAGTACTTCCCTGGGACACAGAATGGTGTCTTTATTACAGAGGTTTCCACATTTCAGAGGTTTGTAATAGAGAGGTTCCACCGTAATGGTCATTTAGGACAGGTGGATCTTGTGAAGAGGCTGTCTTAAGATAGGTTCCATATACACACAAGTATACTCTGTACCCAGTATGGACGTGTAGTGGGCCTAATAACATCATTAACTATATGCACATACTATTTATACACATTATTATGTGTGTTTGTACATACAAATATACATGCAAGTGTACATATATTCAGTACTTGTGTTTTATATGTGAACTGTATATGTGCATATAGGCCCTGAACAATAAGGGTTTGTACATGTGTATGCATGTATGTATACACCATACATTAAGTAAAGTGTGTGTGTGTGTGTGTGTGTGTGTGTGTGTGTGCGTGTGTGTGTGTGCATGTGTGTGGTAATTAGCACTTGTTCACGTCCGCGCACCTTAACTACTGACACCAGATGTGGACAGGACACTGAACGGCATTGACAAAGTTCTTGCCCTTCACAAACTCCCAGCAGAGGTTGAAGAAGAGATTCTCAATGGGTACGTAGTGACATAACATACAGTGCATGGAGCATGTGTGCTCCCAATTCCCATTCAAACCTGCATAAATGACGCTGGATGTACTAGGACGACGGTATTTGTGTGCATTCATACCACAAGTTGAATTTTGTTCTCGTAGAGAAAGGGCTGATATCTGTGGAGTCCCTGGAAGCGTGGAGAGGTACCTGAAGGTTATGGACCAGCTCAAGACTGCCATTGACTTTTTTCAGAAGAACAGTATTCACAGCATGGAGGCAAGCACAGCCGTGAGTGTGGTGTAGTCTTGGGTAGACACTTGGGTAGTGTACATGTGAAGTATGTGTATGTACGTACGTACGTGTGTAGTACTGGGATGATTAATCAATTGATTTTCAATTTAAACCTGATTATGGTTGGTTATGCAATCAAATCGATCAATCACAGCAAGTAATTAATTGAGTAGAACAGGATGCAACTGCACCTCCTTACCCAAAACCTTCACTCCATGGGTTCAATTTTGTACTTCAAGAGTACCTGAAATGTGAAAAGGAATCTAAAGACTCCACATCACAACTGTTGGATGACTACTCAGCCTAATTACTTCGGGTTATTGATTGATTGATCCACAGTGAATTCTCGTTAATCCACCACTGCTTTATCCACCAAACCTTTTAATCCACCACAATTTCCCAGTACCAATATAATGTACAAGTACCAATGAGTATCCAGTTAATCTGCCAAACTCGTTAATCCACCATATTCTTTGAAAACGAATCCCAGTGGATTAATGAGTATTCACTGTATCAGTTGCTATGCACTGATAATCAATTTGATAATCACAGCTGATCCCAGCACTAATATGGACAGGTATACATGACTGTGTGTTGTTGACTGTAGCTGTCTGTGTATGATATGACAGTGCTATAATAACTCAATAATATAAGTATGTACTTGTATATGTATCAACATGGACCACAGTACGTATATATATATATATATATATATATATATATATACACATATATACATTATTACATGACCCACAGTACATATTATGTATTGTGCATTTGGAATGTATGTACGTATGTATTTCATGTGATGTATTGTATTGTCATGGAGGAGCATAATTTGGTACTTGTGAAGATATCTGTTCCCATATGTACACACATCTCACATGCCTTATGAACTGTACGTGAGGTGTGTATGTACTAACTCAGCATCTGTGGGTTTATCTGTGGGCGTCCGAGTCATTACCCCAAACATTTTCACCATTAGTGGTGTCACTGTGGCAATTATCCCACAACACATGGACACGCATAGATCATACGTAACATAGTATTGTGTACAGCACATATGTATACTCAACATAGCATGCACATAACATTGTTTATATCCACTTATGTACACTGTGTATGAGTGTGTACATGCTTATTGCATTTGACTACATACATACATATAGAGCAATCTAATGTGTACATTACGGTATTCACACACCCACATCAACATACGTACCACATACTCAATGACACTCACTCCCACATGTACGTACATATGGTGTACTTAAAGACACTCACACTCACATGTACGTACATATGGTGTACTCAGTGACACTCACTCCCACATGTACGTACATATGGTGTACTCAAAGGCGCTCACTCCCACATGTACGTACATATGGTGTACTTAAAGACACTCACACTCACATGTACGTACATATGGTGTACTCAAAGACGCTCACTCCCACATGTACGTACATATGGTGTACTCAATGATGCTCACACCCACATGTACATATGGTGTACTCAGTGATGTTTACACTCACATGTACGTACGGTGTGCTCACCTGTGCTCTTGTTGGATCGTTCAGAGGTCTCTCTATGACACTGGGTTGAAGGCTCTTGCTCGGGACTTCCGCAGTCAGCTCCAGCGAAACTCCACCCCAGTTCCAGTTCCCCTGCTACTGGACCTGGTTGAC
>OZ026556.1:4335000-4365000 GCA_964020155.1 Chondrilla cf. caribensis | reverse complement strand
ATGTGTTCATTGTATCTGTTGCACTGACTACTGTAGCCACTTCAAGGAAAGGTGATGTGTCAGAGATGGAATGGAAGGCAACTCTTGGAAAGTACCTTAGTGAGGATGTCTGTGTGTGTGGCATAGTCGCACTCTCATATCGTGTATATGGAGACCATATGTCCTAATACATACGGGCACACACGCACCCACCCACCCCACCCCCCCACACACAGAGAGAGAGAGAGAGAGAGAGAGAGAGAGTATAATATATCGGTGTATGTGCCTATTCTCCTGTATAGGAAGTGTTACTGATGCTTTGAGGGAAAATTTAGAAGTGAAATCCAAAGGTTATGACTCTCCAACCCTTCAAGCTTTATTTTTACTCAACAATTTCTACTTCATCCATTCTGTATTCCAAAGGTGCATATATTATATGTGAAGTTTGTACACACGTAGATACAGCTAAGACTCCGTATGCATGTACATGTACATATCTGTATGTACTATCCAACATATCGTACATATACTGTATGTATGTACACTGTGTGTGTGTGTGTGTGTGTGTGTGTGTGTGTGTGTGTGTGTGTGTGTGTGTGTGTGTGTGTGTGTTTCCATGTGTTTATGCATACTATTGTATATACTGTATATGTTAATATTGTAGACATACATAGTGCATGTACTTGGTGATATGTATATTATATAATACGTATTACCATATTACCATATACTATACATACTATGTACATGTGTGTATTGAGTCTAGTACATACTGTACAGGTGTACTATAGTATATGTCATAATGTGATTGCATTACTTAACCGAATGTGTACTCGTGTGTGTGCCATGTAGAAATGAAGAAATGATGAAGTTACTGGAGTCCCATGATGTCAGAGTGGGAGACCACTACATCAAGGCCGTTGAAGATCAGCTCAGCAACTATCAAAGAGGGTACATGTTACTAATAGCTATAATTGAAAGCCCTGCTAGTCGGCCATATTTTAAGTATTACTAGGCAATCATAGTCAAAGTATTGCTAGGCAACCAAAGACAAATTATTGCTAGGGAACCAAAGTTCAAGTATTGCTAGGCAACCGAAGTTCAAGTATTGCTAGGCAACCAAAGCTCAAGTATTGCAAAACAACCAACTTTCAAGTCACTGAGGATCCATACCCAAGTACTGCTAAGTATACTAACAGTGGCAGTGGATGAACACACTTGTGACATACCTGAGTGTTGTTGGCATGGAGTACGTATATACACACAACATCTGAAAACATCCCTTTTTGGTTGTACAGGTTCAATCGTCTCACCAGCCACTTGTCAACTAATGCTACCATTATGGTATTAGCACAGCCAGACAAGGCAGACAAGGTGAGCTTTAATTTAACACCAAACTCCTCTAGCAAGGAGTTTGTATAGAATAGCATGGAATATGCAGCACATGTATATGCTGCATATCAAGGAGTTTGAGTTGGTCGATGCAGTGGGAACACACGTGCTGTATCTATCTATAGCACATCACCGGGTACATATACACACGCATGCACGCACACACACACACACACACACACACACTAACATATACACAAACACATGCGCACAATTTGTTTATGTTGTTTCCTACTGTACAGCTCAGTAAAAGTCAGCGTCAGATGATCAAGGATCGATTCAAGGTGCTGCACATGTGCAGATGTGTGGTAGAGTATATACACACGTATAATATATGTACTTTGTATATAATCATATAATGTTCACTTTGCTATTGTTCTCATTCCCAATTCAGGGATTCAATGCTGAAATGGAAGATCTAACTCGAATACAGAGAAGCTTCTCCATACCTGATGAAACCCTCCGAAGCCGTGTTAAAATGTCAAATGTCGATCTCCTGAGTCCTGTGTACAAGGAATTTTATGATAGGTGAGTGTAAGTTTATTGACACACACATACACACTCAGACACACATGTACACACGCACACTTACATACACAAACACACACACCTACTTCTACTTACCTATTTTATAGATTCTCCCAAGTAGGATTCACTCAGAATCAAGAAAAATATTTGAAATACACTCCAGAGAGATTGGAACAGACACTGCTCACATTTTTTGATGCAGCAGCTTGAATTATTGTCCTCGAGTACATAGCATGTGTATCTAGCCTTCTTTACGTGTGTGTGTCTGTGTGTGTGTGTGTGTGTGTGTGTGTGTGTGTGTGTGTGTTCATGTCCTGATATATAAGGATTCTATGAAATTCATAATCATTCAAAATTTTGTATGTTTATTGTGGTCATGGTCACTGTAATAATTCTTAATTCCATTTAATCCAATGTGTTATGGCCATTTTGAATCTAGCTTAGCAAGACTAGTTTGATCCGCTGCCCCCTGTGCCCATGAATCTAATTACTCAATGACTCGCGCTGCTTGTTGGGAATATACGAGAAGCACGTTGTAAACTGAGCTCGCGTACTTGTAATAGAGAGATAACCCTTGTGTACGCGCGTAAACAAATGCTATCAGGATGGCGAAGGAGCCAAAAGTTGACTACGATATTATTTTGATTCCAGACCACATCGTTACGGAGGTAAGCTCTCTATAACATCATTCTCGCACAATAGTTACAGTTGTACGGCCTCTTGTGTGTACGTACTGTGTGTGTGTGTGTGTGTGTGTGTGTGTGTGTGTGTGTGTGTGTGTGTGCGTGTGTGTGTGCGTGTGTGTGTGTGTGTGTGTGTGTGTGTGTGTGTGCGTGTGTGTGTGTTTCGGTGTATTATAACATTCACCGAAAGTAACCACAAAAGAAAGTTTGGATCTGTTTCCATTCCACTCCACCAGCTATGAAATCGGTGAAGTTAGTGTAAATATTAATGTAGCCATGTAACATGACCTACCAGTAGGCAAAGTATGTGGCAGAGTTGCTTCCTGTGTGTGTGTGTCTGGTTTTGAGGAAGCAGTCCAGAAACAAGTGATGTGTGGATAGTATGGAAACAGTTGCTGTACTCTAAAATCGTTTTGCTCAGATTGGCCACAATACTCACAATACTGTCTGACATAGCTGACCCTTTCCCTCCATTTTTTGGTCTGGCTATGCCAGACTATCACTATACGTGATTATCAGTCCCAACAGTATGTCACTATGCACTGTCTCGGGAAATGGTAAACACATTGTCTAATGACCAGAGGTACTGAGGTGTGGCTCCATCAAATTACCTGGGGGATTCTTTAGTACTGTGTGTGGGAGATTTGCTATGTTGTGAGACCTTTGGTACTGGGAAGTGAGATCACCTGGCTATGTAAACAGAGATGTCATTACTGCTCTGTCAATGGTACACTTGTGTGTGTGTGTGTGTGTGTGTGTGTGTGTGTGTGTGTGTGTGTGTGCGTGCGTGTGTGTGTGTGTGTGTGCTTGTATGTGTGTTGTGGGTAAATTACAGTCCTGCATACGTATGTGCATATATTATTATAGTTACCTATACGAACACTGATTGTATAATACTCATCTAAGAAACATGTTTAGTATACATATCTGGTGTAATATTGTGCTTATTAGTTGTAGTGTTCTGTGGAGGTCTTCCACCACATGTTATCGCTCGCTAATGAGTCACTCTGTCACTGACATCCAACGCTCAATGTTCCTCCCTCAGTATGTATACTGTACACACACACGTACATGTTGGGCACTACCCTCAGATAATGTTATCGTCCATGTTTGTCTATGTAGTTCATTACAGACATCTTGTAATTTGTGTCAGTAGGAGACTCTGTTCTATACAAATACATACACTAATGGTCCAGCACGATTGTTTATGGATCTCCTTGATCAGTATATCATGCTACATATGGTGGATATGTTGCATTTTGTCATGCACGCATGCACACACACACACACACACACACACACTAAGACTGAATTCACTCAGGATTTCATTCGGTACAGAGGTCCTCCAGGTTGGTCCTTTATCTCAAGGAGAATATTTCTCCTAACGTCAGAAGCGTCATAGTTGAATTGACACACAAGACAACAAAGAAAACTGATTTTCTTGTTGCAACAAGGCTTGGAGAAGATGCTCTCCTTGTGCAGATTTCAGGTAGGAGAGAGTGTTATATGCAGTAAGTATGGTATACTAAAATACTCGATAATATTCCACAATAAATGAGGAAGAATGTGACAGATTAATGGATCTGGGCAATCATACGCATTTTTAATTTATTATATATACACATTAAGATTCATGTCAGATCTTGATCTTTGATCTTGTCACACAGTAAAAGCCTCCTGTATGGTCTTCTTGGAGTACTTACAATTGTGTGTCTGTGTATGGTGTATGATGGGACCTTATCACGTGAACCATTGTGTGTGATGTTGATGTTTCACATTATAAATTACACCGAATGTACCACTTCGCTTTGTGTACAGATGTAAAGCTAGCCGGTGAAATGGAGGGTGTCGTGAAGCTAGATGGCAGGACCAACCCCAAATATCCCTCATTTGTTCTTCCTGTTCTGACTCCCCTCGATACGCTCTTTCACAACAGCATCACGCACACCAAGAAGACTGCCAACACTGAAGTATCGAAAGTTTCCAACTGCCCAGCTCTGCTGAGTGCTACCTTGGCCTACCTGGTCACCCTCAGTCCCCACAAAGTCACGCAGGAATTGAATGCCGATATCGTCCTGCAAAACCTGATGACAATGGTGCAGAAGAAAAAGAACCGCAAAATACCAATTTTTGTTCAAGACATTTGTGCAGGTTTGTATGTACGTGCCTTGCCAATGTATTTACAATGCTATGCATCTTATCTTCTTTATTTCATGGGATTGCCCCTCATTCGATCATCCCGTACCTTGTGCTCTCCCTCCCCACCAGGGAAACGTTCCAAGGGAGAAACCATCCTGCACTTCTCTCTGAGGAACTGTTTCCACAGACTGACCTACTACTTGATCAACCGCGAGAACACTCCGGTTGATGTTGTCAAACTCCTCGCATCACTGGACCATGAGTCCTATGACTATCTCACGCCAAGGTTTCTGGCCAACCAGTTCCATCCTGAAATTGCCCCTGTTCTTGAAAAAATGTATGAGCAGGAAATTGGAAGATTCACCGGCGTAGGTGTGTTTATGTATTCCTTTACACATATCCACGTGTACATTCCCTCTACAACGGATATGGCTGTGTGCGCACACATGCACTATTTGCATGTGGTTTGGCTATGGTAAGGTTCCACATTTCATGATCGCTGTTTCAGTGTCTACTGCTACACTGGATCCGGAAGCACAAGAAAAAAGGAAAAAGTCCAGAAAAGTGGACAGAAAGGTTTCAGAATGTAGGTAGTCTGATACTGTACATGCTTTTAATTTGTTTTATGTAAGTAAATCATCGTGTCATTTGTTGATGTTTTCCCTGTTTTATGTTTACAGTGGTTGCCAAGGTGAAGAAGAAAACCTCCAAAAAGCATTCTCACGGCAAAGTACATCTAAATCACTTTATTGAGGTTTAGGTACTGAAATTCTTCTCTCAATGGTTCCTCTTTAGGCCTTAAAGAGAAGAAGTGCTTTAGTTGAATCACAAATGGAATTTGGCAGTTGGTATGACCTGTCCACTCTGGAGAGACATGTGGGTTTATATATGCTTGTCATGTGACAATCATGTGATGATGCCTGGTTGCTCTTGGTATAGCGATTTGGAAGAGATCTGCTCTCCCCAACTCCTCCTCCTTCTCCTACATCGGTGAGTACATGTATTGACTGTGCGTGTTCTGATAAAGGATTTTGACCGGAATCGGTTCTATCCATTTCTTTGCCAATATGCTATAAGGCCTTTCAGAGAATACCACTCCTCATCAGTAGCACTGGGCAATGTTCTGAGTTGTCAATCTCAGCTGAGCAGAGTATTGGCTGGACTTTACCCTATCAGGTCGTTGTCTGTAGGGTTCAGTGTAGTACGAGTAGTGGATTAAGATCTACCGACTTCAACACCCTACATAAAGTTGCCGCTTGGTCGTGAAATCTTCACTTTCTTCCCAACCAGGGCAAGGCTTATCTTCCATGTTTCCTTGCGTGTTGTGTGTTTACCGCTCATAGAAGAATCTCATTATTGGCCATCTCTATAAATACTAAAGACGATTATTACTCATTGCATGAAATATTCACAGACCAATAAAAAGTTGTTTTTCTTGAAATATATAAGTGGTTGTGTTTGTTACCCCCTTAATTGAAAATTCTCTGCAGTGTATGTAAAAATGCAAAAAAGACATAAACATAGCATAATAATTATAGGCATATATAATATTGTATCAAGCACAAACTTAACATTGAAAGCCTTTTGCGAAGTTCTATGGAATATTTCTACGTGTGGATGGATATGACAATATGCTGTGCCATACATATTGCATACATGCATGTTCTCTTGTATGTGTAGCTTGAGCAAAGTGGACGGTTTTCTGCCTTGGAAGATGATGACTACGTTATCATGGTAACTACATATTGCACGTGTAATGTATGTAGTTATGTATACGCCCTCATGCACAAGTCCTGTGCCGTCCATACTCATTAACCTGCTGCAATTCGTGAAGGAGAAATTTATCCAAATCATGTAATGCTACGTATTATGTACACAAATGAAGTTGTGCAGAGAAACGGGGCAGATGAAGGGTGTACCAGTGGATGAAATAATGGTTGATTAACAAAATTCACCATGCATACGTATACATACGTATTAACACATACATGCTTGCACAAATGTTCTAACACACGCACACGCACATACATGTTATTGTGTAGTATATGATTTGTAGAGATTGCTGTATTCCTACCAACATTAGAGGAAGCTGTAGTTTGTAATGTGCACGACACTTTTGATTCTAATTTAATTTAATTAGTTTAATTCAATTTTGGGATCTTAACTGTCTGGTATGATGGGACAGTGACATTGATGTTACAGTACATGGTTTGCATCAATCATCGGGTCCATGCTAAACCGGCCACCCTGTAGTATGTACACTTAAAATCCACATAAGATGCCAACATGTACATGTGCATGTATATATTATGTACATACACATGAACCTATGTATGTATACTTACTTGTACACACATACAGTACTTACCTATCTCTCGTGTGTGGTTCTTTCTGTTATCATCACTGTTGATACAGTACATACATACAGTACATACAGTACATATGTATATGTGTATGATCTCACTACCACCTCTATTCTGGCACACAGTTTACCCCATACCTACAGCTGAGGTCTTGTTTTTCCAACAAACTCTGTTTGAAAAATGTCATTTTTTCCCTCTCCAGCAGAGTAATGATAATAGTACTACGACTGGTGGGAAAAAACCAAGACGTAAGATATCGGTAAGTGTGGATGAAGGACTGGATCGATTGATGATGATAAACCGTCCCCTGCCTAATATTCCGAGTGATGATTCTGATGACAATGATGAGGTGCAGGAACACTACGATACTCCCAGGAATTCCAAACTTGCTCCCCTCGACAAGATTGGGCATTTTGATCCAAGACATTCTTACATTAGAGATTCTGATCTTTATGCACCAATTTATGACATACCAAGAAGACTAGTTCCACGTTGGTTGAGTGGGTCCTTTATAGGAACAACAGCAAATCGTGGAGAGGAGGAGGGTGGCAGTGAAAATCATGATGGAGGCATTGTTGATGGGGACAGCGAAAACTATGACAACACCCTTCATGAATCACCCTCGGAGTATTTGGTGCCGATTTCCCTCCGACCTGAAACTTCCTAAATGTGTGTATCATAAAGAAATTAAATTACTACTTTTGTAAGCACGCAGTGTATGTATGTGTGGTGAGATTCTTGCTTTACGTTAAGAGTGTAAAGACTGTCGTTAGCTCTTTGTAGCTTATTGATTTTCTTGACGGTCTTGTGTTATAATTAAATCTAGAGTAGATGCTTTTATGTTGTGAAATTGCTTGATTCTATAAGGAATGGATTACATGACATCTGAACATATCGCTTGCCAATGGTTTTAAACATTAATAAATTCGTTATTATAAATATATGTATATGTATGTAAAATACTGAATGATCATACAGAAATTAATATCATGCATACAATATACAGCTGCAGTATGCATCAAGATCAAGGAGATCCAAATTCTTAAAATCATCATCTAAATTAATTGTCAATTGTAATGTATATTTCACACCAGCTCAGGACTAAGATTATTAATTAGTTTAATGTGTGCACGTAATATAATAACACTAATTACATTATATTAAACATATATGCATATTACACAGAATTAACCACAATAATAATATTATTATTAATACTGCATTTGTCTTAGTTCCTTTTCTTGTTGACAAGAGCTTCAGCAATGTGATCAAATGTGGGCTTCATCTTCTTGGCATACAGCATTGATTCAAACATCATGTCGATCAAGATAGCATTGTCTGTTTCGAGAAAGTCAATTTTGCCCAGTGGTGGATTCATCCGAAAGAACGGACAGTTCATACTGGTACACCAGGAGGCAGATCGCTTCTCTTGCTGTCCTCCACTATGTGTTACCTGATCCAAGACCAGTGTGAGGAAGTTCTTCATACCCACAGCCGCATCTATGATATCTTTCGGATTTCGCCAATTTATGCCGGGAATGTCCATATTGCTCATGACAGAAGGAGGGGTATCCCCTGTTCCAACTGACATCACCAATCCTAAACGAGGGGGTTTCTTCTCTTTTACGAGATCGTCAATAATTCGACTAATAGAATCAACTGTTGGGTTGTTGGCCATGAGGCCCCCATCAATGAACTTTTTGTCAAACACTGGGAAGTAAGTAGGTGCAGCTGAAGATGCTCTAGCGGCTTCCCATAACTTTCTCTCACTTGGTCCCTTTTCGTTGTCTTCGGCTTCCCCTGTATTCTGCATAATGTGGAGGATGGGTGGGGAGACATCCGCCTTACATGTTGTGATCATGACCTTTGGCTTGGAAATTTCAGACAAACACTTATCTTCACCAAATACCTCCTTCATTGTCTCTTCCACAAGAGATTCGTCAAAGGGCTTAGGGAGGGTGAGTACTTTATCCTTGAGGTATAAGTAAAGTTTGATTATATCCTTAGCTCTCTTCTTACCGTATGCCATGCACAGGGTCAGGTATGATCCAGTGCTTGTCCCTGATAGCCAGTCGAAATAATCAGCCAGTGTTCTGAAATGGGGGTCAATCTCAGATATGGAATCCTCCAGCTCCATGAGTAACATACAGCTCACAAGACCTCTAATTCCACCACCGTCCAAACTAAGTAAAGAAGGACCGCTGGTATCAAGCTGCTCATCGATTAAAGGGTCACAGTCCACAGGAACAACGTCCTGCAAACATTCCAGCACCTTTGGGTGCTCGGTTGCCAACCCATGTGGTGTATATCCTTTTCTGTTTTTAATGTTCTTTCTGGCTCCAAATACAAGAAGCGCTTTCACAATGTCAACAAACCCCTTTTCCGCGGCATAGTGGAGGGGGGTGTTCCCTGATGTGGTGTTCCAAGTGTTTGGATTGGCATCTACCAGGAGGAGGGTGACTACCACGCTAAGGTGACCCTGACTGGCGGCGATGGAAAGGGGTGTGTGTCCTTGTACATTCTGAACTCTAAGGCGCTCCATTTCCTGGAAATCGGCCATTTGGACCCAGAAGCCCTTTGTCATAGAATTGGGAAGCACATTTTTGATATGTTCTTCGTCTCCTAGTTTGGCAGCCAGATAAAGTTCTTCGTCGCCACCCGTGTCTGTGGTCGATGCGACTTCTTGTAGAACCAACCTTCCAGTTGTAACCTCTCCGCCGTTCTCTACGATGGTACGAAGAGTGTTTTTAGCCCTTTTGCTATTCTTCGACGCATCAAGTGTTCCTTCTTTTGCATGTAAAGGGTTACCGAAGCCGTTGATGACGGCGCTTCTCCGCACGCGGCTCTGCGATGAATGACGCAATATATCTTCATGGTGAACGGGAGTACTGTAGCCGTATTCAACTAAAACTTCTACGGCTCTCTCAAAGCTAATGGGGCCTGAAGGTTTGATAAGTTCTCTGATTAACTCTAAGGTTACTGGGTCTTCACCTTCAGCAAGGACTATCTTGAAAAAATCTCGCACTCCTTCAAAAGCAATCCGTCCTTGCTCTTCTTCGATACCTTTGAAGAGCTGAAAGTATCGGCGGTTTCTGCCTGCTCGTGATTCGGCCGTACGGTCTTCTTCCTCCAGTAGCAGGAAATAATCCCTCTCGCTAGTGAAAAAGCTCTTAAACCACTGAGTTAGACCCCTGCTCCGCACCAAACGCAGTCGATATGAGTAGCAGCAGCCATCGGGACTATTTAAGAGAGCTTCTTCGATAATGATCCAGTTTTCGATTCTAAAGTCTGCAATAAAAGCCACTTCGTACATGATGGGTGTTGTTCGGTTCGTAAACTGTGCGTAAGGTCTTGGTTGTCAGTCTATTATTATTATAATTATTATTATTATAATTAGATATTACATGTACAGTGCTTCTGTAGGGTTTCCCTAAAAATAGCACTACACAAAAGTAAATTACACAGATACCTCTCAGACAAGAATAAAATATATTACATTCTTACTGCAGATGCCTACCATTTTGTAATGTACATTTCCATTATAAAAGGAATCAGGCTTGGGTCCACAAATTTGTAAACCCAATGAGGCAACAGCTGCAAGTTTATTAAACACATTGATTATTGTTATTTGTTTTGTGTTTTGAATGTGTAAACATGCTTTGATCTCCCTTGATCTTTGTGGGTTTGCAAATTTGTGGACCCAAGCCTGATTCCTTTTATAATGGAAATGTGCATTATGAAATGGAAGGTGTTATATTACTATAAAGTCTTAGACTAATGCAATATACACGCATACACGTTGGCGCAATATTAAAGGATTGATCATGGTTGGTGGGATTCAAAATTAACACAATTCTGATGTAATCTATTCGCGACTTGTTTTGCCCATGAGGGGTCTCCAGGCCTTGAGCAAACCAGAAACAACGTACCCATACACTGACTTGTTTTAACTCGAATTACTTTCTTTATGAGTGGGACTTCACATGCTCTAGCAAAATTTTATGTTCCCGTGGGGAATGTTGATGACAAATAGCAAATGTCCTGTCTCAGAATTCTATGCAGTCCTGTCTGTTTGAATTTATCAAGTTGCAAGTAAAAGAGGCCACCCAAATGTAAGTCCAACCATGGGTGTAAGAGGTTTAGTATGGAAAATCCGAAAGCACCGGACTCTCTCCTAAGGACAAAGTCCCATATAAAAACATGAACATATGAATGGATCTGAGTGACACAAGTTTAATACTTTCATGGTCCGAATTGATATGGTGGACTCTCTGTGCATACCACAGCAGTGGTGGTAGCCTAGCCAAGTCAATATAGATACAACATTGTAAGCACATTGCCAGGAAATTACAAGCAAATAATGTATATATAACACCAATATATTTTGAAGTACATTTCAGACTTTTTCAGCTATCCAGATAGCTATTCTACAGCCAGTCTTTATGACATTGCTCAAAGTTTCATAACCAGGAGTCTATTGTAAGAGAGGGCAGTAAGATATGTTGTACACACAGGCACACCTACCCACCTATGTACACACACGCATGCATGCACACACACACACACACACACACACACACACACACACACACACACACACACACACACACACACACACACACACACACACACACATGCACGCACGCACGCACCCACGCACACACATACAAGCTCAGCATCATGGTCTAATCCTGTCTCAAGGTGCTCCAGCTCTTCATCCCTACATGTTTTGATACACTGTAGACAGAAGTAAACAGTCTAACCATATCTACACACACTATATACTACCGGCATAATTAAATCATGTATAGTTGGAACTTGGAAATATGCATTTATTATTGAAAGTGAAAGCAAGAATGTCTGTTGGAACTCACTCCCATCAGTTCCGGCTCATCAACCTTCTCTTTGAGTAGAGTACGCAATTGACTAATGACAGAAAAACATCAAATCTCAATATTGTTCTGTCACGTTTGACCTGGTTGTGTGTATATCTTATCAAGATGTATGTACATTTTATTAGGATTTCCAACCACTTTCTCATTTGGGAGCACCGCACCAAAACAGAGATTATTTATATATTCTATGTGCATACAATGGAGTATTACATGGAAATATATGGTATGGCCATATGCATTGGAACACATTAAAATTGGAGAGAGAGAAAGAGTTATTTCCAAAACATGATCGCTAAGACTAGCTAGTTAAAGAGGTGGAAAACAATTGTAAACTATTTATTTATGCATTAGCATGGATTTCCAGATGACTTCAGATGTGTACATTGGATGCCAATTGGTAACCAGCAATCATTACAGCAATCATTACAGCAATCAGTACATGGGTGCTAAATAAACTATAGGCTCAATGACAACAATTCTGACACCACCAGCAGACAGCGTACTGTACATTGTGTGTATTACACAATTCCCACTGTTGATCTGGGGATGGCTAAGTTCCCATGGCATGGTCTGTTCATTCCAACCGACGGCCTATTCCCACCATCCCTACCTTGTTCTGCCACTTTTATGCAAGTCGTCCCTACATCCCTTATCAGTTTTCAAAATGCTTCATAGATACATGTTCAATACATTGTTTGACTAGTACTAGGTGTGATGCTGTACAATGTCAGAAATGTGTGCAAATTGGATTGTTAGCAAACACAATCAGATAACAAAAGGCTACACCCAGTCAACACTTCATAGTACCAGTCACAAGGTCTTCATAATTATATTTTACATAGAAATTCCAATTAACACAGTATGTACTTGTTTCTACCATAAAATGGACCACTCCTTGCAATGCAGTCGAATGACTCTTGAGTATTGTTTGATTTTCCAGGAGATTTCTCATTACCAACAACATTGTACACAGTAAATGGGAATCATGATGCTTTATTGCTTACAGTACATGTACAATACACATTGGTGTGTTTTATGGGAAAACTTCACAATGCAAGGATATGAGGTGCTTGGGGTTAGGTAAAATGTGCTCGTACATTCGCTGTCCCTCCTGTATTACATTCCACCAATTTCTGTCCCTCCCACATACAGTGTGCTACATTTTAGGATATTCTATCCCCTCTTAGTACAAACTGTGCTACATTTTAAGATATTCTGTCCCCCCTCCCACATACAGTGTCCTGCAAGGTCTGAACTTCTGTTCCGCTATGTGTACAACGCAACTCCAGACCAACCTGTCGTAGTGTTCCCCAATCACCTCCTCCACTGCTACTGTACATGCCATGGCAGCCTCCTTGCCTAACAGCGCCGTTCCCATTCCCAATGCATAGCCTGCTGCGCTCCAGAATGGAAGCAGGGCTGTTGGACGTGCACGGAAATTCTGAATGTGCTCCTCAAATAATTTGAGATGATGTTTCTCCTGGTCCCACATGTGCTATACAAAGTTCAAGTTCAAGTTCAAGTTCAAGTTCACGTTCGAATTTAAGTTCAAATTTTCCTGGGTACACATATACCATATGAAGATTAAAACTTCAAATAAAGTTATGGGAACAACAGACTAGTGTAGCCAGACCCTCAAATATGGCTACCATATTCTTTGTTTCCATTGGTGTTTCAAACTGTTCGTTAAATGTCCTACATTTATTGGTGTATTTAGAATGTATTAGCAATAGTGTGTGTGTGTGTGTGTGTGTGTGTGCATGTGCGGATACAAGGGCCTTCATAAAGTAATCAATGCTAAGAAATACACACTCGAAGGATTTCGTGCCCGACCTGTATGACTGGTCCCGAAGCCGTGTGGCCAAGGATTGCCATCTGCCCCGCATATATCTGATTGGCCCCATATTCCCCTGCATGATCCACTCTTATTATCTGGTCGAGGAGTGGACTCTCTCGAGCGGTGACTTTTGTTGACGTTGTCTCGTTGTTACGTGTGGAAGAGGACCGTCTTCTCAAAAACAGCCGATTTCTGAAGCAAAGACAACTCCTTTTCCAGGACATGGCCACTGGTACAGCAAATGTGCGCTAAATGGAGCTCGGGGAATTCCGCGGTGGGTGTGGCAAAATGGCGGAACAGACCAACGGTTAGTAGTGGACAATTTTCTGTTTTGCAAGTGATTGTGTTTCCCTTTCAATCAGTTCTTCCCCTTCCAGTGACTTTATCCAATTATCTATATGTGTATGTATGCATGTGTAATCAACTGGACTTTTTCGTCCTCAAATGATATCTTGTTGGCATTTTTCTCCACAGAAGACAATCCAAAACAGAAAGACGGAGAGAAGAATACAGTTACTTTTAGAGTTGTATACAAGAAAAATGTTTTTAACGTGTCGTTTGAATTGGACCAGCTTACTTCAAAACTGAAAGAACATATTCACAAACTCACAGGTGTAGTCCATTGATGGTGTGTAGTTTGGGGTCTCTTTGTTCTGATTGTCCTGAGACCAAGAATAAGGGGCTTTTATAGTGGGACCTCGCTCCTGCAGATGTCAGGGACTGCATGTAGTCCAATGTCTGTCCCAATTGGGGAGATCATTTGGCATAATTCCGTCTGTCCCCAAATCCCCCCCCCCCCTTCGCTCTCAAAATACCCCTTTCTCTCCCAGAACCTCCGTCTCTCCCATGATTAATCCTCTGTCCTCTGAATCCATCTGCCTCCTTCCTCAATCCCCCCTACTCCCTGGAAAGTCCCCATACCCCCTTCCCGAATATGGTCTTGTCATCAAACTGTACAGATAAACCTGCCACATAACTCAAGTCAAACTAGACTCTTAAATGGAGTGCAAACTGTTCTACATCACTGTAAAGTAGCCTGTCCCTGTTGTAACACCTCAACACAATGTTGTAAAATACAGTAGCAACTCGTTAAGAAGACTAACTGCAAGGGTCCCATGAAATCAGTTCTTGTTATCAGATGTTCCCATCAGGATAATATGCCTATATGTACACTGCTACAGCAAACCAAACAAAAAATGGTTAGTGTCGAGCGGGGTTCTTTCTTTTAATAGTGTATACCTTGAGTTTCTCCTGTATACCACTGTGTGCTGTGAGCATCTAGCTGTAGGTGTCTTGGATGAACTCACCCATAAGCTGCAGTGGTCCATGTTTAGTGCATGTTACTCGATAGTTTTCTCACGTTATCCTGCCCCTTTCAATGTTTCATCTTGCTATATTGTTTCACGTGGTGTTTCTGCGTCTTCCAAATTGCAGGAGTGCCCCCTGCCATGATGAAGCTGATGTACAAAGGTGAGTGATGAGTGTACAATGTGTGCAGGCCTTCCACTTGTCCCATGTTGTGTGTTGGGTAAGGCTGTGCAGTGAGTGTACAATGTGTGCAGGCCTTCTACTGGTCCCATGCTGTGTGGTGGGTAAGGCTGTGCAGTGAGTGTACAATGTGTGCAGGCCTTCCACTTGTCCCATGTTGTGTATTGGGTAAGGCTGTGCAATGAGTGTACAATGTGTGCAGGCCTTCCACTTGTCCCATGTTGTGTGTTGGGTAAGGCTGTGCAGTGAGTGTACAATGTGTGCAGGCCTTCCACTGGTCCTATGCTGTGTGTTGGGTAAGGCTGTGCAGTGAACAGCCTCATGACATCCCGCACAGCACTCCTCAGCTGGTGGTAATGATATCCACCTGGTAGCGAAGGTATGCATGCTCGCAATGTGGTTATGGGGAGTGAAGCTATCAATATCGTCCCTACATAGAGACTGCTACCATGGTCTGTGATGACGATATTGAACAATCAAATAAGTGATAATTGTAGTTGTATGTTGTTTTCACCACAATGGTAATCTTGTGGAACCAAACATCAGGAATTTTGCAGGAATACGTAGTGTTCTACATTATCTGCAAAAGTGAACCTCTGTAAAATCCCTAAGTTTATTCTGGACCTCATTGCTGGGCTGCTTTGGATGTTAATTTATTGCAAAAATGGGAATATTTCTTCAAAGTATGTTGTCTGTCACACAAGACTGCTTCCAGGATTTCACAAGTTATGTTGGATGTGTACTTGCATCGAACAGATAAGTGTGCTCAACAAACTTGCATTGTAGCAGTACATCTAATTACAAGCATGGGGAGTAGTGTTTAAACTCGGTAATGTGTGTTGGGTAAGGCTGTGCAGTGAGTGTACAATGTGTGCAGGCCTTCCACTGGTCCCATGCTGTGTGTTGGGTAAGGCTGTGCAGTGAGTGTACAATGTGTGCAGGCCTTCCACTTGTCCCATGTTGTGTGTTGGGTAAGGCTGTGCAATGAGTGTACAATGTGTGCAGGCCTTCCACTGGTCCCATGCATGCCCAACTCGGTAATTATTGAAATTAATGATTATTAAATTAATAAATTATGATGATTAAAGATCAAGGAAAAGGTGTGAGATGTTGACCTGTACATAGGAAGCAACTCACCATCACCTTATTGTATTGGTATTGTAGTGCTGGGAACCTATTGTAATTTTCAAGTTTATGATCAGTGCATAGTGATTAACAATAATAATAATAATAATAATAATAATGAATAGTAATATATGTGTATAATAAATAATAAATAAATAAATAACAATGATAAAAATGTTACATATAATAATAATGCATGCATATCAGAAAACTTATCTATATATAATTCAGTTCGTTTGTTTGTTTGTTCGCGATTTGGGCAAAAACTACTGCACAGGGTGCCACCAAACTCTCAGGGATTATGAAGTACAGTTCAGGAAGTGTCCTCCACGGGTTAAAATTGACCGTTTAACTGTCCATGTGCAGAGAACCTTTGATTCCCGGTTTTTCCTGCATGGTTGATGGCCATTTTTAATTATTGTCTCAGTGACTTCCGGTTATTGGGCGATTCGATTGGCTGTGGTCCAACGATCAAATTGTAAACTTACCGTCGTTATAGCAACTAACCTCTGTTGCCACCAGCGAAGATGCTTCAAAAGTGGCTGGACCCGACTCGATTGCGCACAACTTGCCGTAGCAGGTGAGCCCGCCTTTGGGGGGCTCACCTGCTAGTATATAATAAAGATTAAAATAATAATAACTTTAATCACCATTAATGGATGAAGTCCATTGTAGGTTATCCCTGCACCATCATCTATTCCAAATCTTGATCTCAATTTTCTGATGATGCATAGTGCATAGTGATTGATTGATTAATTGATTAAACTCTGAAGCCACCCCTTCTACATCAGGCTGAGTAGACTTGATGGGGAGTCATGAGACTAGTTATCACATTTCAGGTACCTGTAAAATAAAATATTTAACCAATTTAGTGACAGCTGTTGGTAATAAGGTGGGGGTTGCTTCCTGTTATTTAACTTGTCACTTAATTACTTCCTGTGATTAATCGATTTCTTGCACCACCACCAATAGTCCGATTTGACATGAAAATTGATTGATTAATCAATTAATTGTCCCAGCTCCATAGGATATTGTGTTTAAAGGAAACGTTTCCTGGCTCCCTGTACGTACATAGATAAAATGAACAGTGAAATAAAAATATTATAATATCAATTCTATAATATTTAGGTATGATGAAGGACGAACTGACCTTACGTGAACAGAAGGTGGTGGAAGGCTGCAAGATGATGGTGGTGGGGTCCACTCTGAACGACGTCATGACAGTGATGCCGCCTTTGGCCAGTACAGATCGAGATGAAGCAAAATCTGAAAAATGTTAGATGAGCCATCATACCTTGTCTACTCGATTACTGTGTGTATGGATGTGTACTCAAGTACTGTGTGTATGGACGTGTACTCAAGTACTGTGTATATGGACGTGTACTCAAGTAATGGACGTGTACTCAAGTACTGTGTGTATGGACGCATACTCAAGTGCTGTGTGTATAGACGTGTACTCGAGTACTGTGTGTATGGACATGTACTCAAGTACTGTGTGTATGGATGTGTACTCGAGTACTGTGTGTATGGACATGTACTCAAGTACTGTGTGTATGGATGTGTACTCGAGTACTGTGTGTATGGACATGTACTCAAGTACTGTGTGTATGGATGTGTACTCGAGTACTGTGTGTATGGACATGTACTCAAGTACTGTGTGTGTGAATATGAATATCATGTACCATTCCATGTATGTGAAGTCCTAAACATGTACTTGAAGTGTACACAGTGTGCACTTGTAGACAGCTTCACACCAAGTACACTGTAGATAGGTTAGATATACTCACAGAACACATACATATGTTCAGCTTGAATTTGATTGTGAGCAATTGAAATCATCAATTTGCTATCCACGGATGTATGGATTACAGTATATTTCAATGATTAGATAACATCAAAAGCATTATTAATTGATGATGCTAGATGAATTCATCCAAGAGCTAAGGGTTTCAATTCTCAGTAATTCAACTAAATTTAATTCAATTGTAGAGTTTGCCCAACTCTTGCTGTTGTCCAACTCTAGCTGTTGTCCAGATGTACAGGGTGTCCAGCTGTAGAGGGTGCCCAGCTGTACAGGGTGTCCAGCTGTACAGGGTGTCCAGCTGTAGAGGGTGCCCAGCTGTAGAGGGTGCCCAGCTGTACAGGGTGTCCAGCTGTAGAGGGTGCCCAGCTGTAGAGGGTGCTCAGCTGTAGAGGGTGTCCAGCTGTACAGGGTGCCCAGCTGTAGAGGGTGCTCAGCTGTAGAGGGTGTCCAGCTGTACAGGGTGTCCAGCTGTAGAGGGTGCCCAGCTGTAGAGGGTGTCCAGTTGTACAGGGTGTCCAGTTGTACAGGGTGTCCAGTTGTAGAGGGTGTCCAGTTGTACAGGGTGTCCAGTTGTACAGGGTGTCCAGCTGTAGAGGGTGTCCAGCTGTAGAGGGTGCCCAGTTGTACAGGGTGTCCAGTTGTACAGGGTGTCCAGCTGTAGAGGGTGTCCAGTTGTACAGGGTGTCCAGCTGTAGAGGGTGTCCAGCTGTACAGGGTGTCCAGCTGTACAGGGTGTCCAGCTGTAGAGGTTGCCTGATAATACAGCTAAATACAGTGCATCATCAATCAATGTGTTGTCAAGTTGTGTACATAGCTTCCATGGTGCCATAAGGTGGGACACACTCAACCACCTCATATATTGTACCTGACAACATGTTTCAATGTGTGCATGTACGTACATACAGTATGTACACATGTAGATTTTACCTTGTGGGTCCATGCATGCACACACACCACATATATGGAATTTTTGGCTGGTAAAATGATACAGTGGAACCTCTCTATTAAGGACACTTTGGGACCTTACTTTTAGTCCTTAATTCAGAGGTTTCCTTAATTCAGAGGTCATTTAATACACTACTGTACTACACTGGGACACAGAATGGTGTCCTTATTACAGAGGTTTCCACATTTCAGAGGTATGTAATAGAGAGGTTCCACTGTATATGGTCTTAATAAAAATGGTTATTCAATCATCATGACCATTAATAGTGTATTAGAATGTGGATAAAGTTTACATACTAATACGTATATGTACGCATATGTGTGTATGTATGTATGTATGGTAGCTTCTACGTATGTGTACGCTGGCGCACATTAACAGTTTGTTTCTGCTTTGGTATTATCCACAGCTCCCAAAAAGGAATCCCTGAGCGAATTGAAGGTGAGTGTTTGCGTGGCACCAAACATGTTGAAACATGTTTGCATAAAAGGCAGTATTCGTGGAGACAGTTATATACACTTTTCCACACAATGGAGCCCATGTGTGGGGTTGATTGTGTGGGGATGACCATATGTTTGTCTTATTCTCATGCTAAATAAACACTATTACTTCTTCATATGAGAGTAATTATGTGCTTGTTACTCCTGTACGATGTTCACAACTTGATGATTATGTCAAATTGTTAACCTTCCTTGAGGTACAACATGCATTTTGCAATTCTTGTATGAATATATGTTAATTTATACCTCTTGTGTGTACGTACATGTGTGTGTGTGTGTGTGTGTGTGTGTGTGTGTGTGTGTGTGTGTGTGTGTGTTTGTGTGTATGTGTTTCGTATGTGTGTGTGTGTGTGTGTGTGCATATTTGTGTGCATGTGTTTGTATGTGTGTGCGTGTGTGTATGTATGCACACGCATGTGCGTGTGGCAATGTGTTCCTCACACGTGTGTAAGTTAATAGCTCATTGTATTAAACTTAATCAAAGTATAACATGTGCACACATCAATAGTACTGTACATGTATTATTCTTATGTGTATCAAACTGCACATGCTACATACACACATCACATACATGAACTATACATAGGGTTGGGCGATACTGATTTTTTGATACATACGATTATCGTGCAGCAAAATATCGCGATATACGATAATATCGTGATATTTGAAATAACAATAATAATAACCCCAGAATATGCCCGAAGTACACTTTTTAGTTATTAAAATTCACATTTCGACTCGCTCGTTCGATAATATGTGTCATTACGTGTAACCGCAACAATGAATTTATATTACGCGAGAAAACATGGCCGATTTCGAAACGCGGAGAATAAGAAATGGGCTAGAATTCGAGTGCAACGGCTTCAACGACCGTAAAAATTTCAGCGAAGGGTCTTTTAAACCTAAGAAAGACATCCAAATAATTCAAGTGCAGGGGTCGATAGTGCTACTGCTTTACACCAACCGCGATGTATCGTCAATACGATATATCGCGGGCTGGACAATCACTCGCGATACGATAATCGTGTAAATCATTATCGCGATATTATCGTATAATCGGAATATCGCCCAACCCTAACTATACATACTGTACATACGTACATATACTATACATACGTATGTTGTCATTTTGTTGGGACTGGTCACTTATGTACTTCTGAGTGCGTGTGTATAGTACGTATGTACGTAGATGATGCTATTATTAGTTACACATTGCTAGCGCATCAGAATGAAGCTATCCTCCATGATGTAACACCAGGTGGTATTCAGCCCACCTACATGTCTGGTCTTGCATTGCTCGGGAAGCCTGATCAGTGCGGTCTAGCTTGATTGTCATAGCAACCTGTACCTAACTGTGCTCTACAGAAACCAAAATAGGTTCCTTATCTCAAATCCCTATTTGTGTGTGGCCTGGTATATGGGTAGGCACTTGTAAGGTTCTCACTTGATTCATGTCATTTCAAGTGTATGTACTCATACTTCTGGCTGAATGAGGTGGAACTGAAAAACCCTGTCTACACATTATGTGTTGGTACAGACTGTGTGTGCACTGTAGCTACTGAAAGTACATAAATGTACTGTGTGTAGTGTGTGTACTGTATGTACTGTATGTACTGTGTGTAGTGTATGTACTGTGTGTACTGTATGTACTGTTTGTACTTTGTGCCCTGTATGTACTGTATGTACTGTATGTACTGTATGTACTGTGTGTACTGTATGTACTGTTTGTACTTTGTGCCCTGTATGTACTGTATGTACTGTATGTACTGTATGTACTGTATGTACTGTGTGTACTGTGTGTACTGTATGTACTGTGTGTACTGTATGTACTGTATATACTGTGTATATACTGTGTATACTGTATGTACTGTGTGTACTGTATGTACTGTATTTACTACTGTGTTTGCTGTACATGCTTTTTAGGAGCACAAGAGAATCATAGAAAAAGGCAAGCCTGAGGACTCCATGCCCGGGATAAGGAATATAGACGTGAGTCACTCATCTGTGTGTCTGTTGGGCACCTACTACTACACACCTACTGCTACACACCTACTGCTACACACCTACTTCTACACACCTACTGCTACACACCTACTGCTACACACCTACTGCTGCACACTTACTGCTACACACCTACTGCTACACACCTACTGCTACACACCTACTGCTACACACCTACTGCTACACACCTACTGCTACACACCTACTGCTACACTCCCACTGCTACACACCTACTGCTACACACCTACTGCTACACACCTACTGCTACACGCCTACTGCTACACACCTACTGCTACACACCTACTGCTACACACCTACTGCTACACACCTACTGCTACACACCTACTGCTACACACCTACTGCTACACACCTACTGCTACACACCTACTGCTACACTCCTACTGCTACACACCTACTGCTACACACCTACTGCTGCACACCTACTGCTACACACCTACTGCTGCACACCTACTGCTGCACACCTACTGCTACACACCTACTGCTGCACACCTACTGCTACACACCTACTGCTACACACCTACTGCTGCACACCTACTGCTACACACCTACTGCTACACTCCTACTGCTGCACACCTACTGCTACACACCTACTGCTGCACACGTACTGCTACACTCCTACTGCTACACACCTACTGCTACACACCTACTTCTACACACTTACTGCTACACACCTACTGCTACACATCTACTGCTACACACCTACTGCTACACACCTACTGCTACACATCTACTGCTACACACCTACTGCTACACACTTACTGCTACACACCTACAAAAGTGTGAATGATTACATACCCCACTCTAATTATTAATTAATTAAATTATTCAATAGAATCGAGTTTGTGTGTATATTATAGGTGCATATACAATACAGTGCATACAGGACTATGCTGCCAATGTGTGTTATTCAGATTCACTGACATGTGATACATTGTACTATTGTCCATTTGGTGTGGGCTGGGACGGTGTTAGTTTCATTGTTGATACTTCTGATGTGGGGGATGAGTGTGCCGTGACCTCTCGTGAAGGCAGTGCCGTGAAGAACAGTTGCTTGCATGGCTTCCTTCCTGCTCTGTTGTTACATTTTCATGTGTCTCCCTGTATTGTCCAGTAGCACCATTGGATGTGTCTCCCTGTAGTGTCCAGTAGCACCATTGGATGTGTCTCCCTGTAGTGTCCAGTAGCACCATTGGATGTGTCTCCCTGTATTGTCCTGTAGCACCATTGGATGTGTCTCCCTGTAGTGTCAGTATAACATCATTGGATGTGTCTCCCTGTAGTGTCCAGTAGCACCATTGGATGTGTCTCCCTGTAGTGTCAGTATAACATCATTGGATGTGTCTCCCTGTAGTGTCCAGTAGCACCATTGGATGTGTCTCCCTGTAGTGTCAGTATAACATCATTGGATGTGTCTCCCTGTATTGTCCAGTAGCACCATTGGATGTGTCTCCCTGTAGTGTCCAGTAGCACCATTGGATGTGTCTCCCTGTAGTGTCAGTATAACATCATTGGATGTGTCTCCCTGTATTGTCCAGTAGCACCATTGGATGTTTCTCCCTGTAGTGTCCAGTAGCACCATTGGATGTGTCTCCCTGTATTGTCCAGTAGCACCATTGGATGTGTCTCCCTGTAGTGTCAGTATAACATCATTGGATGTGTCTCCCTGTAGTGTCCAGTAGCACCATTGGATGTGTCTCCCTGTATTGTCCAGTAGCACCATTGGATGTGTCTCCCTGTAGTGTCCAGTAGCACCATTGGATGTGTCTCGCTGTAGTGTCCAGTAGCACCATTGGATGTGTCTCGCTGTATTGTCCAGTAGCACCATTGGATGTGTCTCCCTGTATTGTCCAGTAGCACCATTGGATGTGTCTCCCTGTATTGTCCAGTAGCACCATTGGATGTGTCTCCCTGTAGTGTCCAGTAGCACCATTGGATGTGTCTCCCTGTAGTGTCCAGTAGCACCATTGGATGTGTCTCGCTGTAGTGTCCAGTAGCACCATTGGATGTGTCTTGCTCTAGTGTCCAGTATAGCACCATTGGATGTGTCTTGCTGTAGTGTCCAGTAGCACCACCAGTGATGTTTCCTCATAGCTCTCTCTGTGTCTTGTACTCCATAGGGTAGTACACTGTCCTGTCCTCAGGGACTTATGGCTTCCTAGTGAGAATATGCCCTTCCTCATTTACTCCCTTGATTGCCTTCAGGTTATCTGTGAGCTCTCATCTCTGACAAATTGATTTTGGTTGTAGCTACATTAACACATACATGACCCCACATACCATAGAGGTCCCACATACTGTACAAGTCCCACATACTGTACAAGATCCCACATAATGTACATGATACCACATTCTGTACAGGTCCCACATACCATAGAGGTTCCACATACAGTACAAGATCCCACATACAGTACAAGACCCCACATACCGTACAGGTCCCACATACTGTACAAGATCCCACATACTGTACAAGTCCCACATACAGTACAAGATCCCACATAATGTACATGACCCCGCATACTGTACAAGTCCCACATACTGTACAAGATCCCACATAATGTACATGATACCACATTCTGTACAGGTCCTACTGTACATGCTTACTACACCAGGTCACTCTCTGCTCGTCACACTACAGTTGCTCGCTAGGTACACATGATGTATTGACTCCCATACACCACAAAGCTCTTTGTCACTTATATGTACTCCTTAGCCAGAGTTCAATGCAATTTTCTCACTGTGTGGTGTAGAGTGACTTCATGGTTGTGGTATGAGGCCATCCTCAAACAGCTGTATACTCTCTTAGTGATGTATGCACTTTATAGACATTAGGTCTGGAGGGTAATAGGATTAATATTGGCCAGTTATGGACTATCTATCTGGTCATCTTGCTTCACTTCACTGACATACGTTTGTACATATGTTCGTTTGGACTGCTTCATTCCTGGTGAATGATTTCCCAATGAACCACTGACTGTCAAAGAGTCCTACAGGAAAATGAAGACTGTTGTTACCTCCACTTTACTGGTTCAGAATCAAAGTCAGTATTTGATCTAAGCAAGTTTGACTTAAGTGGAGCATCCTATCTGACATTCAGTACTGTTTGGTGTAATGATTTACCCACTGTCATTTATTGGAGCATACGTGTTGTAGCTGTCTTATTAGGCTACCACACACACACACACACACACACACACACACACACACACACACACACACACACACAACCTAACCCAAAATCAATATGAATGCTTCCTATATCAATTGACAGTAATGTCCGATGTAAAGTGTTTTCAACATAAGTGTACCCTAATGTAGGTGCTGTACACACTTTGTGTGTGAGTTTTTGGTACATTTTATTGTGTGTGTTGTTTTAGGATGACCTTCCTTCAACTCCCCTCACTGGAATGGTGAACAAACATGGAGATAAAGTCCGCCTAACCTTTAAACTAGAGACAGATGAACTATGGATAGCAACTAAAGGTAAGGTTGTATCTTGTGTGTGTGTGTGTGTGTGTGTGTGTGTGTGTGTGTGTGTGTGTGTGTGCTGTGTGTAGGTCTTATGTGTAACCACACACACATAAGTTAACATATTATGTACATACATTTACCTTGTAGTGCATCCAATACATAGCATACCTGCTCACATGCTTTTTGGCTCTTTACTCCTATTGTGCAGAACGAACTCTCAAAGTCACTATGTCCAGTGTAAGGACAATAATCACAGATCCCATTAAAGGTCACGAGGAATACCACATCATGGTATGTGAGCAATGTATGTGTGTACATGCAGTGTTTGGACTGCTGTCAACTTCACTTACATAAATTGTGTGTTTATGTACTGTTTGTGTGTGTGTGTGTGTGTGTGTGTGTGTGTGTGTGTGTGTGTGTGTGTGTGTGTGTACATGTGTGTGTGTGTGTGTGTGTGTGTGTGTGTGTGTGTGTGTGTGTGTGTGTGTGTGTGTGCGTACGTGTGTGTGTGTGTGTGTGTGTGTGTGTGTGTGTGTGTGTGTGTGTGTGCGTACATGTGTGTGTGTGTGTGTGTGTGTGTGTGTGTGTGTGTGTGTGTGCATGTGTGTGTGTGTAGCTACATATACACATAAAGATAATAATATATCACGTGGGTATCAATATGCATAAATATCTGTGGGGACACAAAAATACAAGTATGTAACAGTATCTACATACTGTAACTGAGGGCAGATATGATATACAAATAGCTGTGTAGAGATAGTGCTATCAATGACATATTCACACATTCAGCATGTTATACAAACTTGTCGAAATTTTTCGTATATTCATCACGTTTCTTGTGGGATACGGTGTAATGATGAGTGGCATTCATCAGTCAGTGATGCTCCTGTCTCACAGTTACTGTTAGACATTCATGAGCATACAGAGAGTCTGCTGGTTTGTGGGCATTTGGTGTCCTATTCACACATGCACACCTAATACCCTTTCAGTGACAAAGGTAATTCGAACTCGTGCGTATTTTGAAAGTTATTCATAATCATTATAAACCACATTGTGTGAAGTGGATGCATTGTGTCGATAATGTGGGGCTATTAATTTCATTGAATGCTGCGATATGTATGTGTGCATGTGTGTATCCTGTACCTCATGTACTGTTTGTAATCTATGCCTTATGTACTGTTCACATGCTGTACCTCATGTACTGTTTGCAATCTATGCCCTATGTACTGTATGTGTTCTGTATTTGAGATATGTACTATGCTTGTTTCACCTCAGGCCATCCAAATGGGAGGTACAGAAGGATCAAAATATTGGCTTTACTGGGTCCCAGCACAATACATTAAGGCCATCAAGGATACAGTTTTAGGGAAATGGTAGTTCAGTTTCAATTTTGTAGCCTTTTCATATCCAGGAAGTATATTATTATGCAAGGAACACTTTGACACAAACACCCCTACTATTGCGTGGAATTGCGGCATACTGACTCTACTCAGCTAATTTATCATTTATGTGTTAATTGTTACCGTGTCGGCTTCAATTTAATTATGTTTCACTGCCCAAAGCCTTTCAAAATATTGTAATTTCCAATCTATTATTTAATCACTGATGTAATGTGTGCGCTTTGAGACGCGGTGACGTGTAACTATGGTGATTACAGACCGGAAATAACTAGATGGACGTGACGTCACGCGATAGGTATGTCAAGCATGACAACATTGGTCACGATGCGGTTTGGTTCTAGAAAAATTTGAGCGTTTATTTCGGTTCTTCTAATTCATTCACAGGTTATAACCATTTGCTGATAACCTTGTTCTGTCTCTTGTAAAGCAAAAAGGTAGGTTTTATCTGGTAAAAGTTGCTCTAAACGGTAAAAAGCGCTCAAGCATTTTGTAATTTATTCTTTGCAGATCCACAGCGGTGACTGCAGAACCCAGCATGTCCGGAGAGGACCTGTCGTCTTACTTGCGGCCTAGCCGCGATCGGACCATCCAGGAGCAAACCAAGGCGTTCGACACCAAGAAATGGGTTTGGGTGAGCGACGAAGAGGAGTGTTTCAAAGCCGGCCAGGTCAAGTCCCAGAAGGGAGACCAGATAACCGTGGAACTCCCAAACGGAGAAGTGAGAATTGGCGTACATTCTGTGTGGATGTGTCCGCTAGTCTGATAACTGCGTGTTCACCTCCGATCGTTGCTGGTTTGTTCGCAGGAGAAGACCTTTGACGTGAGCCAGACCCAGCAAATGAACCCCCCGAAGTTCGAGAAGGCGGAGGACATGGCCAGCTTGACTTACTTGAACGAAGCCAGCGTTTTGCACAATCTCAAACAACGATATTACTCCGGGTTAATCTACGTAAGTTTCGGAAATCATTTTGATCGTCGAGCAATTACTCCTTATCGTAAAAATTGAGAATTTTTCCACTTTCATTTGGTGTTTGATCAGAAGTGCGTGCGAGTGACTGTGCGTTTGAGTGCTTAGTATTTAAATTTACACCGTACATGTGTGTGTGTGTGTGTGTGTGTGTGTGTGTGTGTGTGTGTGTGTGTGTGTATGTGTGTGTGTGTATGTGTGTGTGTGTGTGTGTGTGTGTGTGTCTGTGACTGTTTGTGTGTGTATGTGTGTGTGTGTGTGTGTGTGTGTGTGTGTGTGTGTGTGTGTGTGTGTGTGACTGCTTGTGTGTGTGTACCACAATTACCAATCTTCTAGCTTGTGTACTTGATCAGCACATGCAGATGCAATGTATTTGATCCAACATTGTACATATGATGCTTGTGATGATTGACCTAGGAACACCTGCAAGTGTCCGCATCACAAACGATTCCTAATATGGGCAAAAGTGATCTCCTACTAACTGAATTACATTTGATTTTGCCTACACAATGGGCTGAATTCAGCTATGTAGCTGAATCCTAATTCACCACCTGTGGAACAGAACTTAATTTTCCTCAAAATCATCTGTGTATTCAGTCGTGTATGTAGTGTTAAACTGGAGTTTTTGGGTGCCCTACATCTCCTCTCAACCGTGAAACAACCTTGTGGTGGCACAACTTGCCAGTAACATTATGAGCAGAGCAATGGCCTATGAATATGAATGATATATTCGTCTGCATCAGAGTAAACATGCCCTTAAGTAAACTGAATAAAACCAACTTATTGTAATTAGGTCGGTGCCTTAAGATCTTGCATTGTGAGGAATACCGAGAATTATCCCAGAGCGACCCTTAGCTCCTGTGAATTGAGATTTTATGATAATCACTTCTGTGCTTTTAATCTTAACACTTGTTCCATTTATAGTGTGGACACCTAACTGAGCTGTGTGTGTGTGTGTGTGTGTGTGTGTGTGTGTGTGTGTGTGTGTGTGTACGTGTGTGTGTGTGTGTGTGTGTGTGTGTGTGTGTGTTTGTGTGTGTGTTTGTGTGTTGTGTGTGTGTGTGTGTGTGTGTGTGTGTGTGTGTGTGTGTGTTGTGTGTGTGTGTGTGTGTGTATTTGTTTGTGCATGTGTTTGTGTGTGTGTGATATGGAAGTTTGTGAAGAGGGTGATTGCATTTGACACACTACTTCTGTACTGAAGGTGACTCACACATGTACACCTGTGCACGTCATTACTGACCCGATCCCACGTGTTTGTACTAGTACAAGGTCATACACAAGTCAACCCAGCCACAAACCCATGCACAGGAATGTATTGGTGTGTTCACCCCCACCTGGGTCCCAACCACTCACAAGCATCATTTATGTGCCCCATTTGTTCTGAATACACACTCCCACTGTGTGTTTGCATGTGTGTGGTCCGCATATTTCGTTTCATGTTAGCATTCGCAGCTACATGGTACGTGTATATGCCTACCCGTGTTTCCACGTAGGAGTGTCCTCACTATCAGTGTGGGGGCGGACATGCCTAGGATGAGCCAGAGTGTAAACCAGGCAGGCATGTGTGATGACCCCGCATTCCCTTATGTGGTGATGATTTGTGATTTGTTGTGTTCCATCTTAGCCACTCAGCCCATTACTTCATTTTGACCATTTGCCTCTTTGGTCTATCTTGAAGTTGTTTTATCTTGTGTAGGTGTGAGAGCGTGAGTTGGGTTATAGGTCGGGTCAGGTGTCTTCCCACTGGTAGAACTGGTAGAGCTTCTAGCCATTCGATCACTTTTACAGGTAGTTCAAAGGAAACACATGGACTGCGAAATGAGTAGCTAAGGTGCCAAGTAGAGCTATGGTAACTTAAGGTACCAAGTAGAGCTATGGTAACTTATGGTGCCAAGTAGAGCTATGGTAACTTATGGTGCCAAGTAGAGTTATGGTAACTTATGGTACCAAGTAGAGTTATGGTAACTTATGGTGCCAAGTAGAACTATGGTAACTTAAGGTACCAAGTAGAGCTATGGTAACTTATGGTGCCAAGTAGAGCTATGGTAACTTATGGTGCCAAGTAGAGTTATGGTAACTTATGGTACCAAGTAGAGCTATGGTAACTTAAGGTACCAAGTAGAGCTATGGTAACTTAAGGTACCAAGTAGAGTTATGGTAACTTATGGTACCAAGTAGAGCTATGGTAACTTAAGGTACCAAGTAGAGCTATGGTAACTTATGGTACCAAGTAGAGCTATGGTAACTTATGGTACCAAGTAGAGCTATGGTAACTTATGGTACCAAGTAGAGCTATGGTAACTTATGGTGCCAAGTAGAGCTATGGTAACTTATGGTGCCAAGTAGAGCTATTATGCCACATGGAGCTATGTATAGGAGCTATGCTGTGAGTATTGAGATTATGAGAGAGTATAGATGTCCATGGTAATCTTAAGCATGTCCTCTCTTTCTCCTCCTGTTGGCA
>OZ026556.1:4325000-4330000 GCA_964020155.1 Chondrilla cf. caribensis | reverse complement strand
GCATGCAGTACAGTGTGTGCACATACTGTACGTACATACAAATAACCACTACAGCCCGAGAGAGTACATGCATATTACTGATCTGCCATTAATGCTAGAAACTTGCATATGATATAGAATTGAAGGATTTTGGTAGTGGAATGTTCTGGTTGAGGGAATAGTTTCGTTTTTTCCTGAGGGTATGCAATAAGACTGGACCACGTTACGTGATAGCTCTTCATAGGACATCTGTAGAGTCGTTTCTGTACCCCGGTATGTGTTTTACATCTGTTTACATTATGTGGTCGGGAACATCATCACGAGTGTCGCAGGGAAGAAATTGGAATGTGTTGTTGTTATTCCAAGTGCAGGGACCTTCAAACACAGGGGGCTTGTCTGTTCATTGCCTACTAATGTAGTGACATCCTACGCACAGTGTGGTTGCCATACATTTGTAGTGTCCTCCTCTGCCCACCAATTATGTTTCCACATTCCATCCTCGAGTAATCGTATGTACCAGGAAATGGGGTTATGGTTATAAAGGTTTATTTGTACATATTGGGGATACTTTAGCCAAAGAGGCTACTAGACTAGGCGAAAGGATAGGTATGCATACACCACATACGTGTGCACATACTGCACATACTTGTGCACATGAACATATGTACATACACACATGCACACTCATGTTCACAGAAGTGATCTTAGCTGAAATGAGCTTTCTATCCTTGTTCCCTTTTACATACTTATGTGTTTACAAATATGTACATAGTATTACGTATATGCGAATTGTATGTACTGTGTGAGCGATACTCCAGTATAGAACTTCAACACCTCTCTCTCTCTTCATCCTGTAGCCCATGGGCATTCTTTCTCTGTTGGATGAAGAGTGTTTGTTCCCCAAAGCCACTGACAAGAGCTTTGTTGAGAAACTGCATTTGAACCACAACGGCAAGTCCCCCAACTACAGCAAGCCCCAGTTCAAGGCCAGGGAGCAGGTCGCTGACTTCGCTGTCGCTCACTATGCCGGAACAGTGAGTGACCTTTGCCACATCTCACCACTCACTCACCACTCACACGTCACCATTCACTCACCTTACCACTCACACACCTCACAACTCACACACCTCACCACTCACATATCTCACCACTCACACGTCACCATTCACTCACCTTACCACTCACACACCTCACCACTCACACACCTCATCACTCACACACCTCACCACTCACACATGTCACCACTCACACACCTCACCACTCACTCACCTCACCACTCACACATCTCACCACTCACTCACCTTACCACTCACACACCTTACCACTCACACACCTCACCACTCACATATCTCACCACTCACACACCTCACCACACACACCTCACCACTCACACACCTCACCACACACACCTCACCACTCACACACCTCACCACTCACCTCTTGCCTCTATTCCTCACCTGCTAACTCTACCATCTCACCTTCACCAATTCATCCTGTCACCTTTCACACCTCACACCTTACTTCCCTACTCCTCACCTCTCATCCCTTCACTCTGTCACTTGTTGCCACCTTACCCTTCACCCACCCATCTGTCCCTTTCACACCACACATCTCGCCTCCTCACCCCTCACCACTTGGTCTCCTTACTTCTGCGCCCCTCTGTCTGTAATGTACACTGCTTCTGTACTTCATGTTTGGACCGTAACCTGTTTGTGTGTTATCTCAGTTCACTTATCTTTGCTGCTATCTGCTCCTATTGAAAGTCCTCAACTCTGATAACCTGTTTGTTGTTTTTTTGTTTGTTTGTAGGTTCCCTACGATGTTGATGGATGGCTGAACAAGAACAAGGACCCTCTCAACGACTCTGTTGTTGAGCTGCTGAAGAAGTCCACAGATTCCTTTGTGGCCTCAATCTGGTCAGACTACATCAGTTACCAAAGCGATACCGAGGGCTCCACCAGGAGAGGAAAGGGGTCACAGTTCATCACAGTCGGACAGAGACACAAGGTCTGGCATACCTCATTCTGTATGCACACACACATACGTACATACATACTTATACTAGAGTGTACATAGTGTGCATGCACACATAAATACATACTTATACTAGAGTGTACATAATGTGTATGCATACATATGTCCCTATACTAGAGTGTACATAGTGTGTATGCATACATATGTCCCTATACTAGAGTGTACATAGTGCATATGTACACACAGTACATGGATGTGGGTATCCCCTGATGAATGTGGTATTCTGCAGAGTATTACAGTAACATGGTGTCCTCCAACACCAGCTAACGTGCACATATGATGTATTGGTGTCTCCTTCTGCAGGAATCCCTCAACAACCTCATGTCCACTCTCCGCAGCACCAACCCCCACTTTGTGCGCTGCATCATTCCCAACGAGATGAAGCGTGCCGGAGTCCTGGACGCCCACCTTGTCCTCCACCAGCTGAGGTGCAACGGTGTGCTGGAAGGCATCCGAATCTGCCGTAAGGGCTTCCCCAACAGAGTGCTGTACCAGGAGTTCAGACAGAGGTCAGTACAGCACTGTGGGGATTAGCAGTGTTCACTGTGTGTAATATGCAATAGAGGTCAGTACAGCACTGTGGGGATTAGCAGTGTACACTGTGTGTAATATGGGGATTATCAGTGTACACTGTGTGTAATATGCAATAGAGGGAGAGTTTCCATACTGTGGATTATTTTGGTTTCTACTGTATTATATACATAATATGTATGTACTGCTCATGAATTCAGGCTTTGCACATTGGGATGCATGTATAATGTGTAATTGGGATTTTGTGTATTGTGAGTGTGCATGCTGTGAGTGTGTGTCTGTGTGTGTGTGTATGTTATGTGCTTTCCACCTGTATGTGTGTATGTAATGATTCCTTGTGTACTGTATGTACACACATGTAGGTACACCATACTTGCTCCAAAGGCCGTCCCACCTGGTTTCATGGACAGCCGCAAGGCCACAGGGCTGATTATTGAGGAACTGCAGCTGAACGAGAGCGAGTACCGTATGGGGCACAGCAAGGTCTTCTTCAAGGCGGGAGTTCTTGGTTCGCTTGAAGACCTACGTGACGAGAGGCTCGGTAAGATCATCGGTCAGTTCCAGTCATACTGCCGAGGCTATCTCATGAGGAAGCAGTACAGGAAACTCCTTGATCAGAGATTGGCCATCGCTGTCATCCAGCGTAACGTCCGCAAGCACCTCTTCCTTCGTGACTGGCAGTGGTGGAGGGTGTTCACCAAGATCAGGCCTATGTTGAAGGTGGTTCACACAGAACAGGAGTTGAAGCAGAAGGATGAGGAGGTTTGTTTTCTCTCGTATACAACATGCATCTGCTTGTGGTGTTCTACATACAGTGGAACCTCTCTATTAAGGACACTTTGGGACCTCGATTTTAGTCCTTATTACAGAGGTGTCCTCAATTCAGAGGTCACTTAACACACTACAGTACTACACTGGGATACAGAATGGTGTCCTTATTATAGAGGTTTCTGCAATTCAGAGGTTTGTAATAGAGAGGTTCCACTGTACATCATTTTGATACGTATCTTGTGTTATTGTTGTATGATAATAATGAAACACATACATAAGCATTGTTGATAATGTCCTCTTTCAGATTTCAAAACTCCGTGACAAGTTGTCCAAGGAAGAACAGGCTCGTAAGGGTCTCGAGGATACCAAAACTTCCCTCACCGCTGAGAAGCAGGATTTGTTCAGTCAACTGCAAAGGGAACAGGATGTCGCTGCAGAAGCAGAAGAAACTGCCCAGCGCCTCAAACAGCAGAAGGCAACTTTGGAGGAGCAGCTCCTGGATCTGGAGGCCCGTGTGGACGAGGAGGTTGAGAACAATGCCAACATTTCTTCACTGAAGCGCAAGTTGGAAGCAGAGCTAGAGCAGACGAAGGAGATGCTGAAAGACATGGAAGACCACCTCACAATGGTGGGATATGCACACTGCACCCCCAGGCCGAACATCACATGCAACACTTGTGCATACGTATTGTAAAAGTGTGTAGCACTCTCCATACTGCATACATTTTGTACTACTCATATACATGTGTATGTACAGTGTCACATGAATGGTCAGTCACAATTGGTTTGAGGAAAACTGGGGGTCTGAGGTCCGTAAATTCCTTGCCCCTCCATAAGCAACCGTAACTGTTGAATACGTACACTTGTACTGTATTTGCATTGCACTATACCGTACGCACTGTGTGCTTAGTACGTAGGTTTCACTACTATTACATCAAGGGTTGTTGAATATTGAGGTCTTACCTGTCACCCCTATCTCACATGACTGTCACATGACTGTTGCCGGTTGCTGTATCTACATGCATAGCTTGAACAAGAAAAGAATCAGAAAGAGAAGGACAATGCTCAGCTTGACCTTGAGCTGGAACAGGTGAATGAATCCTTGGCCAAGGCCAACAAGGACAAAAGATCTCTCGAAGAGAAACTCCAGGAGGCTTACAATTCCCTCCACGGCGAAGAGGACAAAGCCAACCACTTGAACAAAGTAAAAGCTAGGTTGGAAGCGTCTATGCAGGAGACTCAGGAAGAGCTTTCGAAAGAGAAGTCTTCAAAAGCAGAAGCGGAGAAGCAAAAAAGAAAACTTGAGGGAGATTTGAAGGTATGTGCATGTACATGTAGATGTGTTCACGTGTGTAGTTTTGAATGTTTGTGAATATAGTTGTGTACACATGTAGCTGCATGTACATACAGTACATACGTTTTCCTGAGTGTACATTTCACCATTGTATGTGTGTGTCCCAACAGTCCACAAAGCAGCAGGTGGAGGACCTCACGAAGCAGAAAGGCGATCTTGAGCATGTTGTAGTGCAGAAGACACAGGAGATTGTCGGGCTCAGCCAGAATCTGGAGGAGGAACAGAACAACGTTGCCGCTCTGCAGCGTAGAATCAGAGAACTGGAAGCCCGCATCGAAGAACTGGAGGAAGACCTTGAGAATGAGAGAGCCCTGAGGAAAAGAGTTAGTTG
>OZ026556.1:4307500-4320000 GCA_964020155.1 Chondrilla cf. caribensis | reverse complement strand
AAAGAAAAGGACATGATGTTGGAGGAAGAGAAGAACCGAGCTGCTCGAGCTGAGGAGCAGGTGACCAGGATGAACACCAAGGCGAAAACACTTCGCAGACAAGTGGAAGATGCTGTGAGTGGTAGCACGAACCGATACAAGGGTTCAATTGACACACGCAACATGTGTGTTACAATTACGGTGCACCTAAGCTATTGTGTACCATCTTGCAGAACTTATGGCGTAGGAATATGATAGATTAAGATTTGAATATATCAGTGTATTGCACCTAATGACAGTAACAGATGTCATGTGACTGCTGTGCATATGTACTGCACATACCTATGTACAGTGGAACCTGTTATAAAGACCACCTCTTTACAAAGGCCATCTGTCCTGAGTGAACGTTATTAAACTGTCCACTATGTCAACTCAACTGCAGTAAAGCACCTCTGTATAAAGACCACCTGTCTTTAGAGACTGGCTATTCCGGATCCCTTGGGTGGTTTTTATTATATAGGTTGCAATGCATGTACATACTGTGTATGTGAGGGATTTGTAGTCATAAATGATTTTGTCACTCCAACCAACCAGGAAAATGATGCTGAGTCGCTTAGAACCAAGGTTCGCAAGCTCCAAGGAGAGTTGGCTGAAGCTGAAGACACTATTTCTTCCTTGGAAAGCCAAGTCAGGAAAGGAAGAACAACAGCTACCAAAAGGCCTAAGGTAAGATCCCACAGTTCATCCCTTTGGAATGTGGGAGCCTGTTTTGGGTAATACCTTACTGATGTGTTCAGTCATCGGTAGTTTTTTTCCATATTTGCCAGTACAACTGGACTGGCTGGGAGATACCAATGTAAAGGCTCCACTGTTCTGCATATACACATGTACATGCACACCATACACACACATGCGCGCGCACACACCACACAGACGCACACACATGCAAGCACACACACACACACACACACACACACACACACACACACACACACACAAACCACACAGACGCACGAGTTATTCAGTTTTATTCTCTCTTGATCACAGCCTGAAGTAGATGATAGTCCGTGATGTGTGCCGACCAAGCTTCACTTTAGTCAACAGAAATTGGACCATTAGTTATAGCAATACAATACAATATTAGGATTCAGAGTGTTGAATGATATCGTGTACAATTTATGAACTTGTAGATAAACTTAAAATCAATTGCTTATCTAGAAATATAGAACTTGACAAACCATTTAATTAAGTCTCTATTGATTTGTAGATATCACTTGAAATCATGTGATGATATATAGGAATTAATATTAAGCTACAGTGGCAGTGTTCGTCTATAACAATATTTTGGTCACAGCATGACAATTATGTATAATGGCCATAAATACATATGTATCGTGATTAATTTGCATTTATAATTCATATTGCTTATCAATTACGTACTCAATAAAAGCTATAATAATATTTTCCATAAGAGAGACACCAATCATTATTCAAATCAAGGAACAATGTGTTACAAAATAAGACCAAACCAAAACCTCGAACACAGGGGTAAAAGCAACTGACATATAATGTCATTTGTGCTATCCCTGGTAAGGCAGGGGCAAAAATATCACCATTGGCAAACTCAATGAACCAGTTTTGGTGGGCAACAGTTTGCAAATTGTGTGTAGGGTTCAGCATTTTGCTGCCAGCAGTCTTCACTACAGGCGACCATTCTTTGGTATTTTTCACCCCTACTGGTCACATTTCTGTTCATCATGTTCTGTAAACCTGGTTAATTAATATGGTTCTATGGGGTCAAAATCTGGTCATATGTAGCACCACATTCTCCAAACCTACAAAAATAGGTCCGAAACACTTCATTTGGAGGTTGTGTGCACTTGGGAGTATGCATGATGACACAATCAATGTCAAATTGTGGTCTCTAGCACCAAGCTTTCTGAACCTCCAACAGTGTGATCATTTATGATATTTTCAATGTATGGGAGAGAATAGGAGAATAAAATGTTAAGCACCTTCTTGCATGGCTCATGGAACGAGTAGGCTGCTGAACCCGCACTCGGTTACTTGGGTTGTCTCTTTTAGATTTGGAAGAAACTTTGCTGAAGTTAATATGTCCATCGAAGCCATTATGCTTGATTGAAATAATTCAAGTTCCAGCCCAATCTCTAGTTTTCGAGATTTCGAAATTGCCCATTTTTATTGTACAATATAAATTATAATGCTGAAAATTAATAAATAAAAAGGTCATTATCACCAAATATATGGGAGAGAATAGAGAAAATGGCTAAGCACTATCTGGCATAGCTGATGGTATAGGAGTTTTGCCAACCTGATATTGCTATCCAATCTAACTGAGGATGTGAGCAAAATTATGAAACAATCCATATCTCTGTATGTCACCTGTAACTCTAGCTACATTTGGAAGTAGACATGTATAGGAGAGAGGAGAAGAAAGAAATCGCTACGTACCTTCTTGCATAGCTCATGGAAAAAGCAGTGTGTTGACCTGATATTTCACCAGATCTAGCTGGGGACATCAGTGTACTATATCATGAAATACTTAGTCATTCAGTTCATTATTCCTCTGGTTGTGAGATTCATGACATTTTTATTCAATTACACATAACCATACGAACAAATACATGAGTATCATGCCCCGTAGTGTACATGTACATTATCTTTTGATTGAATGTAAAATTAAGCGGTTACACAATTACCATAGCTTGTCACGGAGGGTGCAATTCAATTGCAATTGTAATTACAATTATAGTACAAGACTACATATTATCATTAATATACGGGAATATAACGGCATTATCCGGACACATGTCCAAACACATGCACGTGTCTGTAAATGGCGGGAAGGACTGGCTATTTCGGGCCGATTTCTTTTTCTATGGAAATACGCGTCTTGCTCCTTTCTTCCACCGATTCGGCTTAGGTTTTACAAAGATAGGACAAAAATCTGGTAAATCACAAAGAGGTGTTGACCCATCGAGTTTTCCATCAACTGGCATAACTTCTTCTGTACACGACAAGAAGAAAGGTTTCCGACGAAAGACTAAGAGTTCTGGAATAAAAGTGAAGCGTGTAAAGGAGTTGTTGTCTTGGTTATCGTCCGGTCGTTGGAGCAATACGGTTAGTCCGGTCATGAGTAATGATGGTGTACCCACGGATGACATCAACCCGAATGAAGTCCCCGAAGAAGAGTTCATGGATGCCCAGGAATCGCCTAATCGTGAGTTTCGTGGATATCCTGTCCTTATTATCCCTTATTGTATAGTTCGTGGATAACTGGAGCAAAATAGTAGCTAAATCACGCACAATAGTCTTGAATGTTCTGTTAAATGTTGTAGGGTAGAGAGGGGTAGCTTCTTTGGACGTGGTTTATATTGAGCTACAGACAAGCTCAAATATTGAATCATCTACCCAATGGAGACGATGCCGACATAATCTGTACAGTAAACAGTGCGTAAATATGAATCATTCTTACAGTAAACATGGAGTATATGTATGTACAGTAAAAGTAAACATGACGTACGTATATGTACAGTAAACGATAAACATGAAGTATCTGTACAGTAAACGATAAACATGAAGTATCTGTACAGTAAATGGTAAACATGAAGTGTCTGTACAGTAAATGGTAAACATGAAGTATCTGTACAGTAAACGGTAAACATGAAGTATCTGTACAGTAAGCGATAAACATGAAGTATCTGTACAGTAAGCGATAAACATGAAGTATCTGTACAGTAAACGATAAGTGTTAATAGTGTCTATAGTTGGCTATGGGTCCCAATTCACTCTGGTATCCCAAGCCACCCTACACTGCCCCAAAACGCTAATCTGACAGATGACCACGTGCACACGCAAACTACGTACGTACCTACATTCATTGAAGGATGGCAGTTGACGTGAATTATCTCTGCATTTGCTCATGCATTGTATGCGTGTACGTGTTTTTCTGTTGATGGTTTTATTGTTGATTCTATTTGTGTATGGCGAATGTACCTCATGTACCTCGTGTGTGCGCATATGTTCCACATGGAACAGGATGCATACGTACATGTTGAACAACAGAGTTTGATTGTATAGTTGCAGGCATGGATGTTATAGCAATAAGTATTATATACTAATTGTAATATTTCCGTATGTAATTACGTACATGTAATATACCTATAATAGGTAGGCATGTTAAATACAGCAGTATATACATGCATACACTAAAATTATAATAGTATTTATATACGCATGTACATACTGTATGTACACATATACATGTACGTACATACAGTGTACGTATGCTGGATATAGTAGAATTCTGCTTAATAATAGGACCACTACATCCCTGTCCCAGGAACTTCTACATTGTACTGTACTACTCTGTACACTTTCAGCATTGGAATTAGGACTACGCCGCACTCAAGACCATTTGTTGGACTTGTCCCATAGGCGGTCTCAACTGTATGTTGGTACATTAGTATGTGATGACAAAGAGACTATAGACCATTTGTTGGACTTGTCCCATAGGCGGTCTCAACTGTATGTTGGTACATTAGTATGTAATGACGAAGAGACTATAGACCATTTGTTGGACTTGTCCCATAGGTGGTCTCAATTGTATGTTGGTACATTAGTATGTAATGACGAAGAGACTATAGACCATTTGTTGGACTTGTCCCATAGGTGGTCTCAACTGTATGTTGGTACATTAGTATGTGATGACGAAGAGACTATAGACCATTTGTTGGACTTGTCCCAAAGGCGGTCTCAATTGTATGTTGGTACATTAGTATGTGATGACGAAGAGACTATAGTCGAGAATGTGTTCATATACATATGTCAGAGGGACCACATGTACGTATGTATTCATATCTAGCTAACATGCTGACTCACCCTTAATGTTTCCATCACTAAAGCCACTGCCAGTTATTGAGTACATGTGTGTAACAGTGATATGGACTATCTTGTATTGTCTGTGTTAGGCATAGTTAAGTGTTAATAACTGAGTACTTACGTTGTAATATTATGTATGAGTAGGAGTAAGAGAGGGTGAACACTTGTAGTAGTTCGGAACAGTGTATCTTTGTTCTATTCTGTTGTTCTATTGTTACGTAAGTACTTGATGGAGTTCTGGTGAAGGCAAAAAATGTTTGTTTGTTGTGCTCTTGGATGAACCGTGCTACATGCTACATGTGTGCCTTGTTGTCTTAATGATGGAGGTGCAGTAAACATTCATATCACTTGAATATCTGATGTCAGGTCGCCAACAGGGTAAATATTCCCAAAGACTATGCAATTCAGTTCTATAGCAGTGTGAATCATGTATGTACGAATGTATACAGGGGTACGCATTAATCTCCTGAAATTCGTTTCAAGAAATATGATGGATAAATGAGCTTGGCAGATTAACTGAGTATATATTACTGATTGTAGATTATATCGGTGTTGGTAAATTGTGGCAGGTAAATTGGTTTGAAGGATTAACAAGAATTCACTGTATGTACATAGGTAATTCTTTGCATGTATTTTACATACGTATAACATTATCATGTGTACTTTGCATTACTCGATTACAGCTCCAGAAGTAGGGGATTCCCCAAGAACACCACGTGTTTCCCCCATCACTGGTTGCGAGCAAGATGAACTGGATTTGACCATGGATACAGTTGCCGTGGAAACTGCAGAACCAGAAGTAATCGAGAAAGGTGATGATCCTTTCCAACCAGAAGGTACTATAAGATATGAGCTGACAGGAGTGCTGCAATTTGCTAACAAGACTGATTCAAAGCTAAGTGCACCTGTGTTCATCAGAGACTTGCCGTGGTGAGTTCAGCCAGCATAGAGTCAACCTGAGAAACATGGCTGTGTGTGTGGGGGGGTAGGGAGTGGGTGCACACATTGGGCATGAGTGTGTTAATGGCAGGAAGATGTAGTGTGTGCGCATGTACGTACGTAAACTGGTAGGTACAAACAGGATGTGAGACAATATGTGCGTGCGCACACATATTGGTGCCAATAGGTGTGGAGAGGACTTGTGTACACATATGTACTGTAATATTGGCCTGTGTGAGCCATAGAATAGCAACATACATGTGGTGTGTGATTTGGACTTTGGCGTGTTTGAGAAGTGCTTTTGTGATGTCTTCCTATTTTACAGGCGTTTGTTAGTGATACCACGTGAGCCAGGAGAAAGACCAAAATCACTAGGAGTGTTTGTCCAGTGTAACCCCCAGGGACCAGAAATCCCCCTGTGAGCACACACAATTATGTACAGTTTGTAGTGTGAATGGGTTGGAGTGCTCCAGTCTAAACATGTAGGCAGAGGATATTGTGAGGGACACTGTGTGAGCAGATTGAGTGTGCCTGAGTGTTGAGTGCATTGAGTGCATGTGAGTGTTGAGTATATTAGATTGATTTTGTGTGAGTGTTGAGTAGCTTGAGTGTGCCTAAGTATTGATTAGATTGAACGTGTGTGAGTGTTGAGTAGATTGAGTGGATTAAGACTCAGCACTGCTTTGAGGTACTTTCTGGGTAGGCAGTGGGGGTATGTGTCTGCTCATCAGCTACGTAGGCATGCATCCACAGTCATCTCAAGTGCCTTATGGTTCTACTTGCCCTAGTGGATGGACATGCTTGGCTCGTGCCACTATCAGGTTGATTAACCAGGCGAACAGCAATGAGACTATATCTAAAGGTACATATTTATGAATGCATTGTACATACGTGCATATGTACATACATACAGTATGTATGTTAGAGTGTACTTACTACGTATGTATACATACGTATATATGTTATTAGAGTTCTTTATTATGTACAGATACATACGTATGTATGTTATTAGAGTTCTTTATCACGTACAGATATCAACCATTGCTTCAATGCTAAGGAGAATGATTGGGGATACAGCAATTTGGCTACTTTTGAGGTATGTATGTACGCATGTAGTTGGGCACCCCTGAACACCACCGAGCCTAGTGAGGACATACTGTGCATAATTACCACATGCAGTATGTAATACATGTAGTACACTTAGTGGCACTCCCGAACACCAGAGTATGTATGGGTATGTACCAAAGTATGTACTATACGTATGTACTGGCTTGAGTTAGGCACTGTCAATACTCACTGTGACACAGGACATTCTGAATTCTCGTTAATCCGCCACCGCTTTATCTGCCAAACCTTGTAATCCGCCACAATTTCCCAGTACCAATATGATGCACAAGTACCAATGAATATCCAGTTAATCTGCCAAACTCGTTAATGTGCCATATTCTTTGAAAACGAATTGCAGCGGATTAACGAGTAGTCACTGTGTACAGTACCAGCCAGAACTTTAAGGCCACCTGTTAAAAACACAATGTATCTCACTTACAGAGTGTACATGTATTGGCTGGATTCCAGAGAGTAACGTCCTGAAGCTGGGTAAAATAGCGAGTTACATTCATGTGTTTCATGTTGTTCTCTTCAGGAAATTCTGGATGTTTCCAAAGGGTTTTTGGTCAACAATGCAATCAAATTAGAGGCTCATGTCATGGCAGACGCACCACATGGCATCAAGTATGTACAGAGTATACATATGTATTAACGTACATACGTATACATGACGTGTATATGTACCAGATGTATCTACAGTATATATGTATGTACATATGTACGTATGCGTGTAACATTGAGATGCTTGTGAGGAGGAGAGTATAGCGTCTGGCTCACCTGTTGTATTAGATGTCATACCAACGTACACCCACATGTCTGACTTCTTGTGATGTTTGAGTTGTGCTACTTCAACACGTACGTACAGTGCATTTTGCTGTGAAGTTGTTCTCACTATTCAATTCCGTCGTGTTTGAAGTGTTTGTGTACAATCCAGTACATACTGTACGTAAGTACCTTGAACTGCAGTGAATCTGAATGAAACTGAATCTCATTGTCGCTTACATATTTGCTAGAACAGAACAAAATTCACTTGTGTATGTACATACATACAAATGTATGTGTGCATGTACATTTGTACAGTACATATGTACGTCTGTACACTCGTTAATGTGTCATTGCCATGTTGTATTGTTCATACGTACGTACCTAAGTACATATGTGTATACGGTACCGGTAGTTTTCTCATTACGTAGTCATTAATATGTGAGCGTATATTACCAAATGACAGGTGCGAATTGCATAACTCGCAAAAGATTTATCGAAGAGTCGGTTGACTAGATCCAGGAAGACGAAAGACGGTCCCATGTCTTTTTTACTCTTGAATCATTACTCGCCTTCGATATTTTAAGTCATTCTTCTTCAACGATTAAGAATTTATAACATACCATTGACATTTATATGGTTATCAGTTAATGGTTACCAGAAATCAGTTAACTTTTAACCAATAAGCATTAACAATTATTGGATTAACAGGTAACCTTCATCCGGTAATGTTCAGTTTTTTTTAACCGTACAGTATGTATTGTACTTACTGTACTGTATGTATGTATGTGAGGTTGTGAAGAAATGATAACCACATTGTATACATGATGTATCGACGTTTCTCACTCTTATGCTCAGTTGGGACTCAAAGCGGCACACTGGCTATGTTGGGTTGAAGAACCAGGGTGCAACCTGCTACATGAACTCCCTATTGCAGACCCTGTACTTCACACAGAAGCTTAGGAAGGCAGTTTATCTGATGCCAACAGAGCATGACGATCCTGTGAAGAGTGTTCCCCTTGCCATGCAAAGGATCTTCTTCGATCTGCAGCACAGGTAGAGTGCAATATAAGACATACGTACATAGAACACAGAATCTAGTGTAATATTAGATGAAGTACATATATACACACTCTGGATATGTAGTAGTGCTTTTTTATGTACCTACAGTATGTACGTATGTATGTATCCTGGCTGTGGCCAAATTAAAGAGACCGACAGAAATGCATAGGATAAGTATTACTGTCTGTCTTTTTGATGTTGCCACCAGTAGTAGTCGTATCCTGGTGTAGTGAATGTAGCACATGCGCACAGTCCAACACAACGTGTTACGTATATGCAATAGAAATGCTTTGCTTGCACTCAATTAACCCAACAATGGAACCTGTCTGGTGACCTGTGCTGTATCACTGACCTGTGCTACATGGCTTATGTATGCACAGCTTTTCCTTTGATCTAACCCTCAACCAGGATACAAATCAGGATACATGTTATTAATTTTATATCTCATAGGAAATAATAAGGAAACACAGGAAACTGATCCATTGTGTCCTTCTCAATGGCCATAACATACACTTGTGTGATTATGAGAAATACATGCCGTGCTGTGATACCAATGTCCACTGTGCATTGTAGATTCCAATGAGCTCTGCTCTAATTTTGATACAGTGAATTCTCGTTAATCCGCCACCACTTTATCTGCCAAACCTTTTAATCCACCACAAATTCCCAGTACCAATATAATCCACAAGTACCAATGACTATCCAGTTAATCTACCAAACTTGTTAATCCACCATATTGTTTGAAAATGAATTGTGGCAGATTAACGAGTATTCACTGTATGTTCCTTGTAAGCAATTTGTAATCACACACAATTCTACGTATGTGTGTACATACGTATGTGTGTACATACGTATGTATGTGTTGATGTGGGTACACTATTGTCTGTATGGTGTGCCCTTTACATACACAATATATACATGTACATATGTGTTGGACTAATGCATATGAATGTCTCTTAACTGTATCTATGCAGTGACAAGTCTGTTGGAACGAAAAAACTCACAAAGTCCTTTGGTTGGGACACTGTAGACGTGTTCATGCAGCACGATGTACAGGAACTCTCCAGAGTATTGCTGGACAACCTGGAGAACAAGATGAAAGGAACAGTTGTTGAGGTACGTACATGCTGTACGGTATGTACGACATGCATACACTTTATTGTATTGCAATGACATTCTTCCAAGAATCACCAATTGGTGGTGTATGCTTCATATACTTGATCACATGCTTCAGTGTATCAATAGTATTATAGTGTATTGCTATACACAGGGAACCATTCCAAAGTTATTTGAAGGCAAAATGGAGTCTTATGTCAGGTGCACCAGCGTGGACTACAGGTCCTGCAGGGAAGAACCGTTCTTTGACATACAGCTCAATGTGAAAGGGAAGAAGAATGGTACAGTAACTTCTTGTACTGGATCACTTTTGAGTACAAATCGAGTGTTTCTGTTGCAAGAGTAAAAAGTGGGAAAAAATCATGGTCTTCCTATGGGAAACTACTGTATATACAGTCTTACATACTAGCATGCATACGTATATGCACATGCATACGTATGTAAGTGCAAGGTAGCATTTGTCTTAGGAAAGGACGATTGCTGTTTAATGTAGTGAACTTGTTGCTTGTACATAGTGTACTAAGGTGTGTATGTATCCGGCTTGCTCTGTAGTCAAAGATTCCTTCAAGGACTATGTTGCCGAGGAAACACTGGAAGGTGACAATAAATACGATGCAGGAAGCTATGGGCTACAGGAGGCGAAGAAAGGCGTCATTTTCACCAGGTTCCCTCCTGTTCTCCACCTTCACTTGATGCGTTTCCTGTACGATCCAGTCACTGATTCAAATGTGAAGATCAACGATTATTACGAGTTTCCAGAACACTTGGATTTGGAGGAATTTCTCAAGGCACCTGAAGACACTCCTGCCACTTTCACACTGCATTCAGTACTGGTCCACAGTGGAGATAACTATGGAGGGCACTACGTAGCACACCTGAATCCAGATGGTGTGGGGAAGGTGTGTGTACTGTGTGTGTGTGTGTGTGTGTGTGTGTGTGCGTGCGTGTGTGTGTGTGTGTGTGTGTTTGTGTGTGTGTACTGTGTGTGTGTATGCATCTGTGTGCATGTGCATGTGCATGTATACATACATAAATGCAGGGATATTATATGCATACGTACGTACATGTGTATTCAGTGAATTTTGTTAATAACTCCCCATTCTTCTCTGTGTTGTTATATAGTGGTTTAAATTTGATGACGATGTTGTCTCAAGGGTGAGTTCCAATATATATTGCATGTGTACTACACTGTCCATAGAGCTGTGTACATACGTACATACGTGCGTACATATGTACTGATATTGTGTGTATGTACACCACACTGTACTATGGACCCACACTCCACCATGTGTATTGTATGTACACCACACTGTGCTTTTCTAGTGTACATGCATATATTGTACAGATGTACGTATGTGCATATGTACAGTAAATTACACTGTGCTACAGATCTGCACTCCGACTACTGTGTATAATGAGTGTGTGTGCACTCCCACTAGTGCTCAAAGAAAGAGGCTGTGGACTATAACTACGGAGGCAGTGAGGACGGAGGGATCATTAGAAGTTGTACCAGTGCCTACATGTTGGTGTACATCAGAGACAGTCATTTACGTGAGTTGCATAGGTTTTGTGTGTGTGTGTGTGTGTGTGTGTGTGTGTGTGTGTGTGTGTGCGTGCGTACGTGTGCAAATGTACTATGGATATATACATATATGTGTTTATAGGTATGAAATATACATGTGTATGCTATATTTCATATATTTTCATGTGCATATACGTACTGTACATATTTCACGTACATATTTTAGAAGACGTTTTGCAAGAAGTTGAAGTAGAAGACATACCAGAACACTTAAAAGAAAGATTTGCTGAAGAGAAGTACGTTCATCCAGTAATTCACATTCACTACAGTATACATACGTATGTACATAGGGGGCTGTTGGAAGAGAAGGCTAACTGATGCTAAATGACTGCCTAAAATAGTCAATTATCAATATTACAATGTGAACATTGTGACATGCCCACATCAGACTACTAATTCAATTGTGTATAGATACTTTGATCAAGTGTGTCTTTTTCTCTGCAGGAGGATCGAAGCCCAGCGAAGAAAGGAGAGAAATGAGGCTCTCCTGTACTTCACTGTTGAGGTCTACAAAGACGACGACTTCCAGCAGCACAATGGTCCTGACCTGTGTTCAGCCGAAGCACAACCAATGATGTTCAAGGTCCTCAAAGCCACGCTTATGGAGGACTTTAAGAAGCACTTAGCCATTTCCCTGGTGAGTTGTGTCCTTTGACCTCTGCAGCACCTTTTTAGGCAGCAGTGTCCTCATAGCAGAAAGTGGGAAGGGACTCCCCCACATGCAGTACTTGTGTTGGTTAAAGTGGCAATCTGGTTGTGAAACTGTAACTAGTTACTAGCTAGTTATAAGCTGGTTATTAGCTGGTTATAAGCTGGTTATTAGCTGGTTATGAAGCTGTAACTGTAAAGTGTGATGTCGTGAACATACGTAGGTCAGATCCTACACATGTGTATGTACGTTATTATACAAATACGTACAACACGGGTATGGATATGCACCAGCCTACCCACCAGTGATTATTGAGAGTGTGGATTGTTTGTTGGGGTTGTCCAGGATCTGTGATCTGATTCTGGAGCATCAGGTAACATTACACCTCTGCTGTCACTACAG
>OZ026556.1:4277500-4305000 GCA_964020155.1 Chondrilla cf. caribensis | reverse complement strand
TACTACCAGATAGTAAGTGTTTCAGTACTGTCACGCGTTATATTAATTTATCACGATCAGGTAGATTAGATTGTCTGTATTCCAAGTTGTCTAACCACGTGTGTACAGATTTGCACTACTCCATTATTTTCTGGTTTGGATGGGTTAGAATGAGCCTCTATCGATACTTGTATTTACAGGATCATGTCACATAGCAAGGATGTTATCACTCATTTTTCTGTTTGCAGTTGTCCATTGAGGTTGTTGAATTTGAAAGCAAGAGATGTTTCAAGTGTATTTTTATAAGTGCTAATCTAAAGGAAGAAGTGTGTGTGTGTGTGTGTGTGTGTGTGTGTGTGTGTGTGTGTGCGTGCGTGCGTGCATGTGTGTGTGCTCGCGTGTGCGTGCGTGTGTGTGTGTGCGTACATGAATTTGTACATATGTGTGGTGTTCATGTGTGAAACAGTTATGCGTGTTCTTTCACAATTCTAGCACATCTACGTTTTGGGAAAAGTAGACAGTGCTGTCATTTTCTGGAAGTGATTTTATATTACCATTTTTGTATTTATTTGCTGCAGCGAGAGTTAACTGTTTATGTCAACAAGCAGAGTCTTGTGGGTGACTTGTTGAAGGAAGCTGGAAAAGAACTGATGGTAACAAACCTTGTGTATTAGGCTCACGCTGTACTTATAAGCCTCAAGCTGACAGATGAAGGTTTCAACATCTGACACTGAATGAGTAATAATTCCTTTTTATCAGTTTTTTATTTGTCAGAATTCTCAAGATGGGAGGTCTCTTTAGAGTCAGACTAGTATATCTCTCTAATTTACAAAAAATCACAATGCAATGCTTTTGCTATAACACTGCTGCACCTTCTTTGAGAGTCTAACACCATGTACAGCCTTCCTCCAGTTGTCTGTATCATGTACAGTCATCCTCTAGCAGTACTGTGTTTGGTGCATTGCTGTACACTGGTATTATGCATTTTCTCTGTGCTTCTCCTTGCAGTCAATGCAACTGACCAAACGACCTATGAATTTGAGGTAAGGCACTCACATGCATACCTCCTGTTGGTTACGTATATCTGGGTACATGCACCTTTTGTGTGTACAAGCTTATACGGCATGTTTAGCATGTTCTGACATGTAAGTTCATGTACACTCTCACATGAAATGCATGCACATCTTATGTTCCCACATTCAGTATTGTTTGTTTCCAACTGCATACAGGCTGGTTGAAGTCCTCTCACACAGGATATTCGACATCTACCTTGTAAGCAAGCCCGTGAATGAACTTGGACAAAATAGAACATTTCGCATTGAGGTGTGTAATTTGATGTCAATCTCAAAGTAACAGTGTTGTTATGAGATGTAGGCAATCCATGTTGTTCCTGTGAAGCTGGTGGTGTGTATGCAATTTCTGTCAGTTGATGAGTCTTTGGTGTGAAATTCCACACCTTCTACCTTCATCAATAGGAGATACTTCCTGAGCATTCTCACATAGCAGAAGACGAAGTTCTCATACCTGTTGCCCACTTCAGTAAAGAGCCACATAACATGTTCGGTACACCTTTTCTACTCAAGATGACAGATGTATGTATGTGTGCATGTAGTTACACATCTCCACATACAATTATACATGTATACAGACACGCATACAAACACGCGCACGCACACACACTAACATACACATTGCTTTTATTTCATGCTGTTACAGGGTGAAAAACTTTCAAGTCTCAAACTGAAAATACAAAAACTTCTAGAAGTCCCCGACAAGGACTTTGAACAGGTACATGAACTTAAAATTGTGTTCATTTTCTGTCTTTCCATGTGATATTTCACTCACTGTTCAACTAGTGGAAGTTTGCACTAGTCCATCAAGTGTCACAAGCAAAGCATTTCTCTGAAGACAAGGATGAAGCCCTTTATCTGCAGAACTTCACTATAAATAAAGAGAGAAGTATGTGCATGTGTGTGTGACCAGCACGTTACATGCAAATGTACATACATAGGTTGAGTGGTTGTTCAGTATGTCAACTGCATCTGACTGCCAGATTGGAAGGAATACGTGTATTGAATGTGTGTGTGTGTGTGTGTGTGTGTGTGTGTGTGTGTGTGTGTGTGTGTGTGTACTGGAGGAGGTACCTACGTACGTATGTGGGATACACACACACACACTATATATTTGATTATTGTGAGTGTGTCTAAAGGAGTACATAAAACAGTACATGTACCAACATTGTCATTCTCCACATTTGTCTCCAACACAGGTGTTCACTTTCCTCACATGGGTATACCGTACCTTGGAATCGACCATGTGAATAAACATCCCAAACGCACTCGGTTCGCTTACATGGAAAAGGCCATCAAAATACATAACTGACTTTTGCCCTCCATGTTCTTATGTGTACACTATGAATTCATTTAATTTCAGAGGCATGACTATGAATGTGTTTGTGGGCCTCGCCCCTTTACAAATGGCGACTGAGAGGCGTGTATGCTGAGAGCATCAAGGAGGGAAACAAACGGAACAGCACCATTATGTCGGACTACTCGGTAATACAGGCTGTCAAAGCAGGAAATATCAAAGCTATAAAAAAGGCAAGCAGAAAGGACTTATCGAAAACGGACGAGTCGGGATGGTGTTCCATTCACTGGGCTGCTTGGAGCGGCAACAGAGAAGTGTTATCCGCGATCCTTCACAAGTGGTGAGTTGTAGCTGGCGAGCTATAACACGAGGTGTCGATGCAGCAATCATTTTGTGCACGCCATAGCTATGTACCGTACAGTAAAGTGAACTTGACCGGCATAACACTGTACGATAGAGATTGAGATGTGATGGTTTGTTATGTTGCATTCATACTGTTGTATCCTTACTCTGTGCAGCTCGGATTTGAAGGACAAAATGGCAAACGATGGGTGCACGGCCACGCACATCGCTGTGCTGTATAACCACATGGGTATATTGGAGGCGCTCATCGAAGCAGGGGCCAATATTTTGGCCCTAAACCTGAAAATGCAGACACCGTTAAAGTTGGCTGCCGATACTAAGAAGTTGGAGATGTATCGCAAGCTGGATAACACAATAGCACGTATGGAAGCCCAGAATAGCGTGCACGTGCAGAAGATGCAGGCCAAGGCTTACGAGGAACTCAAAAAGAAAGTTAAAAAAGTGGAGAAGGGACAGCGACATGGGTCAGTCAGTGGTTACCCGACGGAGGGATCGTCAATCTCTTTGGATTTGGCTCCTGAAAAGAAAGGGAAGACTCTGCCTAGCCGGAGCAGACGTGTTACTGATTCCGAGCTTCAGAGTGCTGCCAGTAAAATGCATGACCTGTGTCATAAAGTACAAACTCTCCCATTTTATGACAACTTCCAGCTGAGAAATGCATCTTCTGAAGAGAAACTCAAGGAATCCCGGCGTTCTTCGAGTGATGTTGATGATGAAACCAGAGGTGATGGTATTAGAATGGGAAACCTGTTTCCTACCCGAAATAACATGATAAATGCCCTTAATTCCATACAAATGCCTAATCTAAGAAATGGAGATGATGAACGGTATGTTAGTGGAACCTCAGACCCTGGGTCAGCGACATATAAGGCTCCTCACGATGATAATTCCACAGGTGGAATACCACCTCTACCAGTGCTGACTGAGAATGACTCCCCCTTGGCTGCATTCCTGCATGCGTACGATGTAGCCGATACGATGCAGGACCTTGTCAAAGAGAGGATGGACCTTGATGCACTCATGATGTGCTCTGAATTGGACCTGCAACGAGCGGGTATTCCCCTCGGCCCAACTAAGAAGATCATGGCTGCTGTCCACCAAAGAAGAACAATTTTGGAAACACCTGGAAAGATGCACGACTTGGAAGTATAAATTCTGTGATATACTAGTTCTCAGGGAGTTTCTTGTTAACTTTTCATTTTTGCATGTCACTTGTTTGCAACACTACATTTACGCACATGAACACTGTTTGTTGTTTATGGTTGTCCTTGCGAACATCTTATTGTTACCGCTGCTGTAAGACTTTGTAATTTCTCTATGCACAGAAATACAATTATAGTTGTTCCATTGATACAACCCTCTGGTCTCTATACTGTACATAAAGTGTGTGGGCCTACGTATATGGTGCTGTACAAGTCACGAAACATACATAGCATGTGTATACAGTGCCAGTGAAACATCTTCAACGATGGGCATCTTGTAAGAAAGTCTAACTATGGTGCATTGGTGTCCTTTGTAGGGAGGTAAATTCAGTGACTGTACATATTATAGCTGTATATTGTGTACATCACAATGTACCGAGCTGATTTATATAATATTGTACATATAAGTACACCGTACTATAAATGCTACACACACAGGATTTGTATTTAAATGAAGTGTTTTACACTATAATACATGCCTGGTACAGTTCTGGAAGTCCAGAAACTGTTGTCATCTCAATGAATGAAAATGCATTGTTATCATAATATTATGTATTCACCTTCAAAACTAATCACTTTTGTATTGTTCATGTATATATACACATGTACATGTGTATGAACCTCATTAGGATCCACACAGGAGCATGTAAATTTGTTGTTTACATGCAGAGTGCGGCACTCAGCAATATGGTGGTACCAACACCAGGATTACATCTCAATAACAAATTCCAATAATGCATACATATGTAACAATACTTAACGTAGCACAGACCTGCGTATATGCCACTGCACAGATATTGTGAATATTGGTTAAATTACAACTGATTCAGATTAAATTAATAAAATCCAGCAAATCAATCACAGACCATAGGCACCAGAACAACAGATACATTAGGTCGAAAGGAAATAATGATAACAAATCACAATGATTCATATACCATATATTTATTATCCTACGGTTGAGGAGAACTAAACAGTTTTTCTCTCTTTGCAGAAGGATAATCTGTGATCATATCCTGCGGGCTGTTGTGTATTCTCTTTCTTGTCTGGTCAATACAGATTTCTCTGAAAAACTGGTGAGGGTCGCCAAGCTTGAGGGTTGTCTTCCTCCGTGGTGATGGCGTTGCATGCATGGACGGGCTGGGAGAGTCGGGTTGAGGTGGGGACATCAGTCGCTGGGACATTGAGAAGGGCAGGTGAGATTGGGCAAGAGCGGTATTGTACTCTGGACCAAGATGGCTACAAGAGGTATGACGGGCCATTGAGAATGGCATGCTCTCTTCCATCTGTCCGGAGACTGGGGGAGAGGGCTGAGGATTACCACCTTCATTTGAATGATACGGCTCACCACTGAGGAAGGAGATGAGTTCGTCACGTTTCACGTACTTCTTCTTCTTCTTCAACCAATTTAAAAACTCCCGTGTCCTCTTCTGGCTCCCATAGTCAATTCCAAGGTCGATGCTTCTCGAACACACATCTCCAGCCTCCGAATATAGCTTAGTTATACTAGTTGCGGCTTCTTGAAATAATGCTCCGTATAACGCCTCCGGGACGACTCGTGTTTGATCAGTAAAAGCTGGTTAAATGGAATAATATCTAATATTACACTTACTCATACACCAACAACGCTTCAACATAGATTAATTGTTCTTACCTAGATAAAATTTACTGACGGCAGTCGCCGAATCTTGAAAAGAATGCCACAATCTGTGAGCAGCATCATCTTTCCCCGAAGACAATTCTTCTTCGAAGTCCGGCTGTTCGTCGAGTTTCTTTATACAATCCTTTTCGAATGAACTCATATCCGTATCCTCGATGCCTGTGTTCATCATTGCCATAGTTAGTTAGAATAAAGATTCACTATTATAACGTGGAACTGATGACGGCGAGAGTAAGCGAGACCAGACAAGAAGTTACCAGGGGACACGCATGGGGGTGGGTATGTCACATGAATGTCATGTGATTTACACGTGGTCTCGAACACATGTCTACGACCCAGACGATTATCATTATACGTGAGCGGGCAAGAGTTCGTTCTTCAGCGACTGTATCTAGTCCCTTTGTTACGATTTATGTGTCTGTGTATGTGTGTGTGGATTTAACGTCGAGTGGACAAGTTGTTTAAAGTCTATTTTATTCGCCATGGATCCCAACGACCCGAGATTTCGCGACCAATTCGGAAGGTTGAATGTGGATGCGCCTTCTTTCATCCCAAATGCTCATGCCCCGCCGTTTGTTCCTTATCCTTACGGTGAGTTGGACGGAGGAACCGTGATTATGTGTGTATAGGAATGTTTGTTGGTCCATTGTATCGTTAAGTAGCCCAGACCACCCGCTGTAGCCAAAGGTCATTGTTGTCGCTCAATTTAGATATGCCATATACAGTGTACGCGGCTTAGGTTGCCGAGGACATGCCGTACCGTTCGCGTACGTATCTCCCATCCTTCTGATATCATGAGGCACGTATCTGTGCGACCGTACCGTCGGCACACATGCGTAACTGATGAAACCAGTCAAAACCCGTGTGAACATGCGTGTTATAACTGCATTTATTTCTCCAATAATCCCGATATTATGGCAGTGCTGGGGAATTCACTACATGTATGAATAAATTAATGAATTGTAATTATAGTCAATAGACGCTAGGACATCACGTCCAATGAAGCACTGATAGAAACACACATAAGCAAAACATGTTCATCACCAATACAGCTAAATCGACTACACTATCTGTCAGTCCACATGTACACGCGTGCGCACACGCACACGCACACACACACACACACACACACACACACACACACACACACACACACACACAGTCACCACACTATTTGCTGATTGACATACTGCACCAATTGATGACAATGTCTATCGATATGATCTGTATACATATTATTTTCAACGCTTACATTTACACTTGGACCTTTTTCCATACTTCAGTCCCACAACACGGGGGGATGTATAATATGCCACCACCAGGTTAGTACATGTGGTCCAATATTGAAGATGTCTTCACTATCATGTGGTGTACAATTTGTGTATAGCACTGTATTGAGTGTGATATTTTGTACCTGTAGGTGCTATGAGCTCAGTTTAGTTTACCATAGGCACAGTGGATGATACACAGTGGAACCTCTCTATTACAAACCTCTGAATAGCATACACCTCTATAGTAAGGACACCATTCTGTGTCCCAGTGTAGTACTGTAGTGTATTAAGTGAGCTCTGAATTGAGGACACCTCTGTAATAGGGACAAAAATCAAGGTCCCGAAGTGTCCCTAATAGAGATACTGTAAGCGCAGTTTGGTTCCTATGATACATGTAGTTCACAAACTGAGGAAGTAGCATTTATGATTATCTAAGACTATCTGGTACCTGTTTGTCCTGCTTCTTTGTATTATGTTGTACGCATGTGTATTTGTCCATGCATGTACATGCATACCTTGCGTATGTGTATTTCTCCATGCATGCATGTTTATTCCACTCCATTGTACGCTCTGTCCAGGTCCAATGGGACAGTATGGGGGATATCCTCAATTCCCCCCTGGGGGAAGAGGTTACCCTGGTTACCAGCATCAGCGACATCACCAACATCACCCCCCTCCCAATCAGCAACACTACCCACCACGATACCCCGAGGGAAATCCCCCTATGCATTACCAGCAACAATCAGTATTGCCTACCCAAAAAACCACACAGGACTCAACCTCTCAAGGGAAGCAATCCACTGGTGAACCAGAAACAACAGCGGCACAGGATCCAGTTGACTCGTGGGAAGATATTGCCGAAAACCCTCCAGTAGACACTTCTAGTAGTACCGGTAAAAGTTTACTTTCTGATGCTCCCCTCAAAACTGGTGACAAAGACACAACAACGACAACTACAAAAACAACAACAACAACAACATCCCGAAAAGAAGATAATGGTGAAAATGTGAAAGAAAATCAGGACAGAGAGACAACAGCAGATCCTCAGCAGCCGAAAGCAGTCCCCGAGAAAAAAAAGAAAGAGAAAGTAAAAACGTCAGAACCTTCCTCCAAGTCGTCTGAATCAACTGCATCGAAGGTCAAGGAAGCTCTCCACCCTGTGAAAGATACAAAAGAGAACATGAACATCATCTTCATAGGTCATGTGGACGCAGGCAAGTCAACCATTGGTGGACAACTGATGTGAGTTTGTGTGTATGTATGTGTAGCACTGTACACATATGTATATGTACGTGCATATGTGTACAGTATGTGTGTGTGTGTGTGAATGGTAATTGATGCAATGTCATTTCTTTATTTGTAGGTACCTGACAGGTCAGGTGGATAAACGGACACTTGAGAAATTTGAAAGAGAAGCAAAATCTAAAAATAGAGAAACATGGTATTTATCGTGGGCTTTAGACCTTAACCCTGAAGAGAGAGAGAAGGTGAGTGAAGAGGAGGGTGGACTAGTGAGAGGAGAGGGTGGACTGGTGAGTGGAGGGTGGACTGGTGAGTGGAGGGTGGACTGGTGAGTGGAGGGTGGACTGGTGAGTGGAGGGTGGACTGGTGAGTGGAGGGTGGACTGGTGAGTGGAGGGTGGACTGGTGAGTGGAGGGTGGACTGGTGAGAGGAGAGGGTGGACTGGTGAATGGAGGGTGGACTGGTGGGTGGAGGGTGGACTGGTGACAAGTTGACAAGTGTGCATACATTAGTACTGTATACTTTTCTAAACTATCATTACTTGCAGGGTAAAACAGTAGAAGTTGGTAGAGCATATTTTGAAACAGAAAAGAAGCGTTTTCACATCCTGGATGCTCCTGGCCATGCTGGGTTCGTCCCTAACATGATCGGCGGTGCAGCTCAGGCTGACATTGCTATCCTAGTCATATCCGCAAGAAGAGGCGAGTTTGAAACAGGATTTGAGAAAGGAGGTCAAACAAGGTACTGAGCCACCGCACGCCTCTTACAGATAGACACAGTGCACCTTTGTTTACAAGCATCACAAGGTGTATTGGGACAAGTATCACAATTTATGCTATTATCAAATAATTGACACCTTACAAAGATAGAATTTAGTATCGTATGTTCATGAAGCTTTGCCTAAACAGTAGATGGAGGTGTTCGTGTGTCCTGGTACGATGAGCCGTTTGACTTTTGGTGTATTTTATTGATGTGTTTTGCACAATGTTTGTCATGGGCTGAATGACTGTTTTAGTGGTAATTTTTAATTTTCTGCAGAGAACACACAGTACTAGTCAAAACAGCTGGTGCAAAACACTTAATTGTACTTATAAACAAGATGGATGACCCAACAGTCGAATGGTCGGAGAACAGGTTCGTTGAATCACTACTTCATTGTTCGTGTAATGTGTGTATGCATGCTGCATGTAGTACTGTATACAGTGAAACCTCGCTAATCTGACACCTCTATAATCCAACATTCTCTCTAATTCAACCATTATATGAGGTACAGTCAACATACATAAGTATGGTAAGAGGTACTCCATAATCCAACAACCTCCTAATCCAACATTATTCTCAGGTCCCATTGAGTGTCAGATTAGAGAGGTTTCGCCGTATATGTACACCAACCATTGTACAGTGCATATATAATGTATACAGACCATTGTACTATATGTAGGTACGCAAACCTTTTTACTCCACGTATGTGTGTACATACATCAACATGTTTGCTGTATGTATGCCAACACTTGTACTGTATGTGAACCAATGCTTGTGTTTATGTTTCTTTGTGATAAGCCTCACTCTGGCTGCAGTCCACATGTGGGTTGTTGGCCACACACCCGAGGTGGCCTACATCATCCTCACGATTCAAGATGGCTGTAGAACAGAGCAGTGTACTGACTGTACTGTACTGCCATGTTCCAAAACTGCCTTTGTTAATTATTTTGTATACGTGTGTATTAGTCACCCTTCCCTTTGTAATCATATCTGCTGTTGTATTCGAAGGTACGAAGAGTGTAAGGTGAAATTGCTCCCTTTTCTCAAAAAAGTTGGCTTCAACCCCAACCGCGGTAGGTCTTGACCGAGCACTTCAGCTCTGGATACGTATGTACCATGGTTGTCACCTGTATCTCAGATATTCACATAATGCCTGTTTCGGGATACCTTGGAACTAACCTTAAAGACACTGACCAAAATGTTTGCCCATTCTACACTGGACCATCTTTCCTGGACTATCTGGATAGCCTAGGACCCCTCAATAGGGAAGATACCGGTCCTGTAAGACTACCAATTCTAGATAGATTCAAGGTACACGTGTGTGTGTGTGTGTATGTGTGTTGTGTGTGTGTGTGTGTGTGTGTGTGTGTGTGTGTGTGTGTGTGTGTGTGTGTGTTGTGTGTGGGTGTTGGTGTACATGTATGAAAATTCCAAATTATATTGCTTATTTATCTCTGTGTACATACATACGTATGTCACTATGCACAGGGCTATGCATGCATGCCTACATACTTTATACATGTGTGCAACTGATTGCCTTGTTCCCGCAGGACATGGGTACTTTTGTAATTGGGAAGCTTGAAGCAGGGACACTAGTCAAGGGACAGTCCCTGGTGATGATGCCTAATAAGGTATGTTCACAGCGAATCTCTGTTCAGTGCCCTGTCCGGTTTCCACCAGTGCCAGCCATAGGCGTAGGAACCAGGGGGGCATCTAAATTGCCATCCTACACCCATGCCAGTAGTGTACCTCACACTGTGCCACTTTCATTGCAGGTTCAAGTGGAAGTGCTCTCGGTGTGTAGGAATGAGCAGGAGATTCAGAAGGGATTCTGTGGAGACAACCTGAAGATAAAACTGAAGGGCATCGAGGAGGAGGAGATCTCCTCTGGTTTTGTCCTTTGCCCCCCAGACAATTACTGTCATGTTGGTAAAATATTTGATGCACAGGTTAGAAGCCAAATGTCTGTGAATTCCACCACCCTGTTGTGACAAAACTGCTGAACATGCAAACAGTGAATTCTTGATAATCCACCACCGCTTTATCCGCCAGACCTTTCAATCCACCAAAATTTTCTAGTACCAGTAGAATATTCAAGTGGTAACAAGTATCAAGTTACTCTGCCAAACTTGTTAATCCACCATAAAACAAAATCATGGTGGATTATCAAAAATCCACTGTACATAATTATATATACGTGTTTGTTTACATACACAGCTATATGCACATCTACATGTACATTTACATGCACATCTGTATGTACTTCTACATACACATCTACATGCACATCTACATGCACATTTCTGTTTGAACGTATCATCTTACAGATACATATTTTGGAGAGCAAGTCCATCATCTGTGCTGGATACAGTGCTGTCATGCACATACACACACTAGTGGAAGAGGTGCAGTTGAAGGTAAGGGAGCAGGGTTGCAAGCTAACCTGCAATTCATAGTGGACTGCTGGAAACTCACGCACAAACTCTTATCTCCAAATGCCCCCTACGTATATCCTGAACATGTGCGCAGTTGACTAGTGTGTTTATGTGATTCTCGTCTCATTTATTACCAACTTGCTTAGTAAGGACTTACTTATGTACCCAAATTAGCACACACTTTGGTTAGCACACATATTTCTGGTTGGCACACACTCCTTGCTAGTACACACTCCTGGTTAGTACAAACTCCTGGTTAATACACACTCCCGGTTAGCACACACACTCCACAGTCCCTAACTCATGCGCTGTGTCAACTGGTAATGATACCAACTACGTACATAAGGTGAGGATGCCTCCATCCAACACTGGTGAGTAGCCGACTGGTATCACCTATTTATCACTATTGTGTGAATTGGATTTTTCCTACTGTTGAACAGCAACCCATCCTGCATGGCTTACATGTGTGTACACTAATTCTCTCACATGGACACGTGTGTGAGGTGTGTAAATGCATATTTGTTGCTTCTTGCATTCAGGCATTAATTGCTATTGTAGACAGAAAGACAGGAAAGAAGACTCAGTCAAGGCCGAGGTGTGTTGGGGTGCACTGCACTTGAGGTCTATGGGATGGTATGAGACAGTGGATAAATGCTTTTATCTATGGTCTACGTATGTGTACTTTGAGTTGACATTCTAATGTTTCACCAGGTTCGTATTACATTCTACATTTTTGGCTTGTGATGTGTGCTCACTGAGATTAGGATAGTAGTAGTCAGCCTTGCCTGTCAGTACTCCTCCTTGATGTCTCTTACGGAATGTGCTTCTTGTGTTTGTACATCACAGGTTTGTGACGCAAAGCCAAGACAAGGGTGTCATAGCCAGATTTGAGACAGCAGGCATCATTTGCATGGAGGCCTTCAAAGACTTCCCTCAAATGGCAAGATTCACTCTTAGGGATGAAGGTATGTTGACAACACACTGGAAGAGTGTATCTTGTGGCTTAAACTCACATATATGGGGTTTAGAAGGTAGTCTTCAAACAAAGGGTGTTTCTGTGACAACATTTGAAGCTCTCAAGCTGCCTTCATTTTTGACTCTCCAGTGAATACATAGGTCCTTTATACGTGAATGTGTGCAAATTCTATTTTTCATAGGACGAACGGTCGCAATAGGAAAGATTCTGAAAGTGGTGGAATAAATATTGACACTTGGGATTCAACTTTCTTTATAGTGCGTCTTTTGCACTACCCTTGCACCAGTTGACCTTGTTTTGCAATTAACTGTTGTAGCTGCATCACGATAACATATTCACATCACAATTATTATTATTATTCAAGTGCACAATGGCTTTATATTTTGCTAATCCAATACTATTCTACACAAGTACATATTTCAGTATATTATAACATATTGACTGCATGTGTATAATATACACTATAATTGTACTTACATATACTGTATGTACTTTAGCGAGGACTTGTGTGTTGTACTATTATTTCATATGAGGTGTCCTGCATGTAATGTTGATATATTATAGGTGTATTAACTATAATTGTCAAATAATCATGGTACTTTTAAAAGGGATTAATTAACATTACTCAATATTATACAAGAATATTCAATACCGTATTATGCAATGTGGCATATTGCGTGGACTGATCTGAACCCCCCTGGACACTTGGTGGGGTCATAGCAGGCCAGACTGATCGTTGAGGGGAAGGGGACATCATGTAGCGAGCATCGCCAGCCCTCCTCACGGAGAGGCCTACTTCGTCCTCAGGAACGCAGCTTACAGAGTATCACCACGGCTGGACTCTCCGCTTGCCCCCCGCCATACCTCGTCCCTTAGAACTCTAGGAATCTGAGGTGGACTCCTGTATTGGGCTCAAGGACGAACCATGACGGAGGGCGCCCCAGGGAGCTCTCAAACCACCACATAGCACGGCAAGGCCCGTGATGGCGTGGTCGCTAACGGTTTGAGTTCCCCGGAGCAAATTGATGGCTGGCAGTTTAAGAAAACCACCTACCACCAACTTTCGAAGTAAGCGAAGTAAGCTGTGTCCTTGAGGGGTAGGCTTTCCCGTAGGGAGGCCACGACGATGTTCTGGAACGAAGTACCCGTCCCCCCATCGCAGTCTCGGACTGGCAGCAGAGCTCGGGTTGGTTGCTGGAAACTGCAGCTGTGGACTATTTATACTGGGTTGATGCTAAAAATACAACATAACGATGTCGTCACTTCTATTAATAACGAATGAGTCACTGCAGTGTAGTCTAATTTTAGAATCATATGGTGATGTAATGTCTAAAATTACCCTTTGGCCCTGACCGGCTGATCTGTGGACTCCACCCAATCAGCGATTGAGGGTCCATCTCAAGATAGTCGCCTGTACGAAGGAGGGGAGATGAACTTGGTGGATCAAGAAACCAGTGAAGCACGTTCGCCTACTCTCCTTTGTGCCAGTTTCAACCAAGATTTTTCGTGAGTTATTCCCTGCGGATCACGTTAATTGCATGCGAGTAGCGTGTTTCATATAGTCTACGCCTTAAATGTTTATATAGGGGTATTTCTCTTGGACAGAAGAATGGGTATAGATTGTTTCAGTTAGACGAGAATGACAAGCCTTCTCCTGAAAAGGACAAGGACGATAAAAGTGGGTTTATAATTTTTGTTTAAAACAGCACACACACACACACACACACACACACACACACACACACACACACACACACACACACACACACACACACACACACACACACACACACACACACACACACACACACATGCACACACAAACTAGGATTAAAACACACACCATACAATATTATAAGTACATACCTATAAATGACCATGGATTCAATCACCCTTTGTTATGCTGTTGATAACATTGTTAATGTGCGTAACACATGCATGAACTGAATGGCTGACCTTTCAGCTTGGAGTGATTACAATGAACACAACACCACTACAATAGGGATGGTGAAGTAGTAACTACCTTGTTTGTATTCACAGGTCTGTTTCCACCGGACAAGGAGGTGTGCATCACAGAAAGGCTGTTTGTTAGCAGTTTAGTTGCATTCGTCACCAAAGACCAAAGAAGAAAGCTATTTGTTTACCATTTCAAGAAAGGGACTGAGATATGTAGCTATACGTATAATGATTCAATATTGGCTGTGAAGCTGAATCGACTGGTGAGTATAGGAGAGCTAACTGTGTTGGTATTGTACACGTGTACTGGTTGAACGCTATGTACTGGTTGAACGGTATGTACTGGTTGAACGCTGTGTACTGGTTGAACACTATGTACTGGTTGAACGCTATGTACTGGTTGAACGCTATGTACTGGTTGAACTCTATGTACTGGTTGAACGCTATGTACTGGTTGAATGCTATGTACTGGTTGAACGCTATGTACTGGTTGGATATTGTACAAGTTCAATGCTTTTCACCATCTACACTATTCATGATAAGTCCAAGAATTACTCTTCCCATCATCTGCATTCACCTGCAGACGTCAGTAGTATGGTATGCAGTCATGCCTTGCTGTGACCTCATCAGTAGTTGCTTATTTTCGTTTATTGTAAAGTGTGACAACTGTGCATGTTGTTATAACCCTCTACAACTGACTCAGTGGAAGGTCTGTATTCCAACATCCTCTGTAATCTGCCCACATTCTGGGCACAGTCTTCATCATGGATTGTACTATAGGGACCTCTATAATCCAACAATCTTTCCAATCTGAACCATTGCATGTAGTGTTGTTGTTGATAATTAGATGAATATCAGTATCGGTGGTGATGTTAAAGTACAGTGGAGCCTCTTTGCGAAGGACACATTTGGATCAACTGATTTGTCCACTCTTCAGTGGTAAAAATGTACTGTCACTATAGGAAAGTGTGTACTAACCAGGGGTGTGTACTAACCAGGAGTGTGTACCAACCAGGAGTGTGTACTAACCAGGGGTGTGTACTAATCAGGAGTGTGTACTAACCAGGAGTGTGTACTAACCAGGGGCGTGCACTAACCAGGAGTGTGTACTAACCAGGAGTGTGTACTAACCAGGAGTGTGTACTAACCAGGGGTGTGTATCAACCAGGAGTGTGTACCAACCAGGAGTGTGTACTAACCAGGGGTGTGTACTAACCAGGAGTGTGTACCAACCAGGAGTGTGTACTAACCAGGGGTGTGTACTAATCAGGAGTGTGTACTAACCAGGAGTGTGTACTAACCAGGAGTGTGTACTAACCAGGGGTGTGTATCAACCAGGAGTGTGTACTAACCAGGAGTGTGTACTAACCAGGGGTGTGTATCAACCAGGAGTGTGTACCAACCAGGAGTGTGTACTAACCAGGAGTGTGTACTAACCAGGGATGTGTAATAACCAGGAGTATGTAATAACCAGGAGTGTGTACTAACCAGGAGTGTGTACTAACCAGGGGTGTGTACTAACCAGGAGTGTGTACTAACCAGGAGTGTGTACTAACCAGGGGTGTGTATTAACCCAGCTACTATACTATTGAGAATTGTTTGACAACAACTATCCAATTACTGAACAATAGAATGCTGATATTGGATTGGTATTCGGTATCAGTCCTTATATACCTATTATGTGCTCATAATTATTGGTAATGTTGGGGAATTCCCTTATTGATCCATCACCAGTAACATGTTGTCCAAATTGCCACATTTCCACTGCACAGTCTCTACTTGTCTGTTCCTGTGTGATGTACTGTTGCATAGAGACTATTCTTAATACTATGTGTTGGGGTTTGACGGCAATCATATTTATGTCACTTCACAAAGCACCATAATGTCACTATTGCTAAGGTTTCGTGGGAGAGTTACTTTTTCACGTCCTGTTGCAGAGGTTAATCGTTGTTCTCAAGAACCAGCTTTATATCCATAATATCAAGGATATGAAAATTTCACATACAATTCGAGATATGCCCCTTAACAAAGCAGGTAAGTACAACTGTATGTGTGTGTGTGTGTGTGTGTGTGTGTGTGTGTGTGTGTGTGTGTGTTCATCTGTGTTGTACAAGTGTATATCAGGTCTATGCAAGAGTGCATGTGAGCAAGCATCTGTGATAGCATTAGTTACATATGTACCTGACTGCTGTGTGATGCTTTGTCATTGTCTGCTGTTCATAGGTTTGGTTGCAATGTCAAATGGACAGGAAAAATGTTTTATCGCTTATCCCGGGAGCAGCCAGGTGACTAATACAACTGATCTTTGTTCTGTCTGTGACAAAATGATTCACTGATGGTACCGTTTTGTTCCTGTAGACTGGGGAGGTACAGGTATTCGATGCCATCAACTTGGTTAGTATGTTTGTGTGAGCAGATACGTATGTATGTACTGTGAATAAGCATGCGTGTATCTGTGTGTGTTGTACCTATGATATCTCTCTCTCCAACGCTTGGCAGGTGTCTGTGACGGCGATACCAGCACACAATTCACCCCTTGCTGCAGTATCCTTCAGTTTCAACGGGAACAAGCTGGCAACTGCTTCTGAGAAGGTGTAGAATCAGGAACATAATAAGTATCCTGCATACATCTATACATTCTGTATGTATGTACATACTATGTATACAGTAAAACTTGCTTACTAAGTAACCAGGTTAGTACACACTCCTGGTTAGTGAGTACGCTTCACTTAGTCCTAGCTCATGTACTCTATGTCAACCAGTACTAATAGTAACTACCTCCAATAGAAAGTGCAGATTTGGTGTGCCCTCCAAGGTACTTACAAAGCCAGGTAGACTGTACATATGTACATCACATACATACACACAGTACATACCTACATACAATCATACCTACCTGAATAAAGTCATACAAATGTACATACAGTATGTAAATACATACGTGCATACAATGTACAGTTGGTTTGAGCCCAGTTCAATCCACCACCTGCAGGGGACAGTGATTAGAGTATTCTCCATTCCGGAGGGGGACAGACTCTTTGAGTTTCGCCGAGGAATGAAGGGCGTGGTCATCTACTGCCTGGCCTTCGACATCGACGAGCAGTACCTCATATCTTCCAGTAACACTGGAACGGTCCACATGTACCGGCTGGCTGCACCGACTGCTGAGAAGTGAGAAGCAGCAACCATGCGATACTGGGCACCCTGCATCTGTGTAGAACTGTGTACATAGTGCTGTGTTGAATCTGTGTACACACACACACACACACACACACACACACACGCATGCACGTAACCCACACACACACACACACACACACACACACACGCGCGCGCGCGCACGCACGCACGCACACACACGCATGCACGCACACACACACACACAGCTACGTATTGTCCATGTTCAATACTGTCTCCAACTGTGTAACTGAACTAGCTTGCATATTTGTCACTGAATGTGAAAGAAGCAAATTCATCTATTATTTGGTCCAATTGAATTAACAAAGGATACCTTCATACCCAATTATAGTAGATTATAGTAGTGTATACAAGCATATTCCATAGTGTGTATACACTACACTCTGTTCTGTTGACCATGTTTGGTGAAACAATGACAGACCTTTTGTGCCACGTTGTGATGAGTGCATGCATATGTAATATCAGAGTCTCATGAATGTGCCACATACGGTGTGTACTGTATGTACTATGTGTACTGCATGTACTATGTGCACTGTATGTACTATGTGTACTGTATGTACTGCGTGTACTATGTGTACTGTATATACTGTGTGAACTGTATGTACTATGTGCACTGTGTGTACTATGTGCACTGTATGTACTGTGTGTACTGTATGTACTGTGTGTACTACATATGTGTACTGTGTGTACTGTTTTTACTGTTTGTACTGTGTAGACTGTGTGCACTGTATGTACTGTACTGTACGGTGTGCACTGTATGTACTGTGTATACTGTATGTACTGTGTGTACTATGTGTACTGTGTGTACTGTATGTACTGTGTGCACTGTGTAGACTGTATGTGATGTATGTGCTGTATGTTCACCTTGTAGTGCTTGTGCATGTGGCACATACCAGCTCTCCTGGTTCACAATACTCTTCTCCTTGTCCACATCACATGTGCACTACCGTGGTATATGCTTAAACCAGTTCTTGGGAGATTTGTGGTGATGTAATAAGCAGTTGAAACGTGTCATATTCCACCTTCAAGTGTCATCACCTCCAATCTCACCGCCATGTTTCCACTGCTCCTCAGAGTCCCGGAAGACTCCTCAACATGGACGGGTATATTTGGCAAAGCACTCATGTCCACTGCTGGTTATCTACCCACACAGGTTGGTTAGGACGGAGGGTATTTGATGTTCACCGCTGACCCATGTATTATGGGGTGGGGTTACTTGTTCCACAAGTCATCCACCACTACTGACCCATGTATTATGGGGTGGGGTTACTTGTTCCACACGTCATCCACCATTACTGACCCATCTATTATGGGGTGGGGTTACTTGTTCCACACGTCATCCACTACCACTGACCCATGTATTATGGGGTGGGGTTACTTGTTCCACACCTCATTCACCACTACTGACCCATGTATTATGGGGTGGGGTTACTTGTTCCACACGTCATACACCACTACTGACCCATGTATTATAGGGTGGGGTTACTTGTTCCACACGTCATCCACTACTACTGACCCATGTATTATAGGGTGGGGTTATTTGTTCCACACGTCATCCACTACCACTGACCCATGTATTATGGGGTGGGGTTATATTGCTCTTCATGTCTTGAACAATAGGTAACAGATGCTTTTACGCAAAGTCGAGGATTTGCTCAAGTTCGCCTGAACCCACCTGGTATCCACAACACGTGTGCTCTTAAGCAGTGGTAGGTAACAATGTATCTACAATGTTGTGCATACACATGCCATTGTGCATATGTGTGTACATGTCCGAACCCACCCACTAGCACACTCACTAGCACACTCACTAGCACACCCACTAACACACCCACGAGCACAGCCACTGGAACACCCACTAGCACACCCACTGGCACACCCACTAGCACACCCACTCACACACCCACTAGCACACCCACTCACACACCCACTAGCATACCCACTCACACACCCACTCGTAAACACATACTAGCACAGCCACTCGCACACCTGCAAAACGCACCCAATATACATACAAACACCTCTTTATCATATTATGGACACACCCACTGTTGTGTACCCCCTGACGTACATACGTGGGGTTGAGTGATGTTCACATTCTCCTCCGCAACAAACTCCACAGCGGTAATGGGAAGGATCTGAGGTTGCTAGTGGTGACGGAGGAGGGACACCTACTCATCTATCAGATAGATACTTCAGCTGGGAACGAGTACACCACACCCACTTTCGACCACAAGTTAGTCTACATGTACTTCTTGATCCACATACACGTGTGAATCTGTGTACATATGGTACGTACATGTACAGTATTGTTTGTGTACGAATATATGTACATTACGGAAGTACTTAATAACGTGAATTGTATGTACGTACAGTACGGTTTTAAAAAACTAAACGTTACTGGATAAAAGTTACCTGTTAATCCGATAACGGTTAATGTTTTATTGGTTAAAAGTTAACTGATTTCTGTTAACCATTAAATAATAACCATTAACGGATAACCGTCAATGGTACGTTGTGAATTCTTAATCGTATGTTCACCTTATTTTATATAATATGTACTTGTATCATTTCTGCAGTCTTGTTAGTGAATATCATGTGAGTTCATACTTAGCACACACTCTTGTACCTGAAGTAAGTCCTGTTCGCACATTGCGAGATTGCATTAGCGTGGTACATTTGCTTGTGTGTGTAGCACTTATTCATAATAATTCCATGTGCAGAGTGAAGGTCTTGTTGTTGAAGGTGGAACAAAGACACTGCCCAGTACAACTGTAGTCAAGCGAGGGGATTCCCCTACTTCCGAATCACCTACAGAGTCCTGACGCTCCACATTGCTTATCAAATTACTTTTATTGAGGGAAATTCTCCCTATATTTCATTGCATGTCTTGTACGTGTTATTTGTATCGAACTCGCCACCTCCTTTTAACATAATATTACACACACTACCACACATACAATCGTAATAATAATCAAGTTTGCATGTATACTGCACAACATTGTACACACACGCACAGTAAAGCGGTAATATTATTCAATTCTACAAATAAAACAAAATAATAATTCCTGTATATGGCATAATAATTAAACAAACAGCTACATATGTAGGCCAGTAGGCACAAAGTATAGCAATACCATTGAGAAAATTCTGATGCACGTGTGTGTATATTGCATGGTGTGAGTAGAAACATAATTAAGACAAAGGCACTTTGTTATAATACTCTAGTACGCAGACATGCTAAATGTATAGTAATACATACATATGCTGACCAGATCATGTTAGCATAGACTACACACGGGTTATAATATACTGATGCGATGTAAGTGCTTGAACTTGGTATGCATGTGGAGTATAATAGGTATATTGCAACGAGAGGTTCAGTCGCTGTACGCGGTGACGTACGGAGCAGGTAAAAGACCCACTCGGTCCTCTTTATCCGATACGATACATCCCTTCCACCAGTTTTGGTCCGGCTTTTCGAGAATAGTAATGATATCTCCTTTCTTGAAACTCAGCTCTCCACCCTCCTGGGCATCAAAATCATAAATAGCTCGAACCTTTAGTGTCTGGAGAGATCAAGAGGAGAACACAGTGAAGGAACACAGGTGTAACACCGGAGAAGATAAACAAGAGAAAGATGACGGAGAGGGGTAGTGGAATGATGGAATGTAGGTTGATAGAAGTGTCCCATGTACATATGAAGAACACAGCACAATAGCAGTGTTATGTTAGTGCATACACTCCTTACACATATGTATATACTGGTAGGGTACGCATGCTATACACGAGTATACTCGTACATATACGTAGGTATGTATTTGGATCTCAAACACACGTACATATGTACGCGTACGTATGTACATTGTGTGCAGGACACACACACACACACACACACACACACACACACACACACACACTAACGTCTTGTTTCATGTCGTGTAAAAATATGGTTTGTGTACGACTGACAGATGATGTTCTGTGGTACTCCACCAGTTGGTTGAGTGAGTTGAACTTTACCACCCACAAGAAGTACTTTCCAGCTCCATCCCTTAGAACTTTGAAGTGTTGAACGGCATCATCGAACCTGGGGGGACACAACACACAGAATGAGACCCTCATGTATGTACGTGTGTGTAGTACAGTCATATGATAGGCACCAAAATAAACTTCATATTCTGTTTTGTACAGACAAATACAGAACATACGAATTGTTCCATTTTCATCTAAATTTCGTATGTCACATACTGCAGACAGAAGGTGAAGACATCGATCGTGAGGTCGAACAACTTACTTCACTGACAGCGAAAAGTCACCAGGAGTACTTTCACTCTCTCGAACCAGAAACGATCCATTCTCTCTTTGCTTTTTTAGGAGATCCTCAGCTTGTTTTCTGTTTATATTTTCATAGAACCACCTGGAACAAAAGTCATTGATGATGTAAGTGCACAAAACTAAACACACTTCGTACCTAGCACATTGTATGGTACAGTCACGTGTACACCTGTTGTAAGTATGTAGTGTTGAAAATATTTCCACTGCCTTCAGATGTACGTACATCAAGAGCAGAGATGGAGAAGTGCAAAAAACTAGTGTCTGTCCATTATACAGCATGTACATACAAGGTATACACATACAAACATACGTACATATGTACTGTATGTATTATATGTACAGAAAAAGAAGGAGAGGGAGGGAGTGCCGGAAATTAGCCCGAGATTGATTTGTCATCACCATGGGATACAGACAAGCCACCGTTTTTTCACACCACTTTTCAATATTTCATTGATTATGAGATAATTGGGATGATCCAATCCCTCGAACTATGTACCTCCATTTCCTATTCACACCACACAGACGGTTGCATTAACTGATCAATTGGAATATGTATCCTGGTTGAAGGTAACATAAAGGAACTGACCTATGTACATATGTCCTTGGGTGGTACATGGAAAATGTTCTCACTGCAGAAGACTAATTGAGCAGTCTTCTGCAGTGAGGACATTTCCCATGTACCAACCCAAGGAGAGATTTATCTACTACATACACCATACTTTCCAAAATTTTTCGCAGGATGCAATTTTTGCAAATATCTTGACTGAGGTTGAATTTGTGAAAATTGTTAGTAGTACAATCACAGGAAGTAATCAAGTGAATACAACAGGAAGCTCCCCCACTGTATTACCATAACCTTCACTGAATGGGTAAAATTGTACACTATGAAAGTACCTGAAATGTGAAAAGGCCGTCTCCACGTCAAGTCTAATGGGTGACTGTTCAGCCTCAGAGTGGGGGTGGTTTCCAGTTACGCCCACTCAATTACTTCCGATGATCAATTGATTACTCAATCAGTTACTATGCACTGACAATCGATGTAAAACTACAGCTATTTCCCGGCCCTAGCACCTACATATATGTACCACACAACACTCACTTGTGGGGTTTGAGCTGGATGTAGTTTTTAGGCACGAGCCCCTCTTTTCCATCTAATTCTGCCTTGTACCAGTGCTTGTCATTTTTCATATTGAGAATCTGTGAGAAAAGGAGTTTGAGAAATTGCTGGCAGAGAAATGTATGTATATACGTATGTGTATGTATGTATGTACACATGCATGTATTGCATGTGTGCATGTATAAATGTATGTACATGTATGTACACATGTACGAATGTATGTTGAATAATAGAACCAAAAAACGTAAACCTAGGATGTTTTGGAGCCTTCATGAGTTTTTACCTCGATTGACTCAGGCAAGACCTACGTACCTATTTCTGAATACGTGCGTATATACCTCTAAAGATTTAGCTAATCTGGTAGGGACAAAACCATGTTATCCTCTCACGTTGCTATGAATTCAGATAACAAGAAATTTGATCGAAGTGCAGTTCTTGGAGTACCTCATTAACTATCCATCACACAAAAAGGTACTTCCAAATCAGTAGTTAGTAGTTATGGTATCAGAACAGGAAACCACCACCAACACTCCTAGGGGCTCATTTGTGACAGTAAGCCTGATGCATACATAATGGCTGCCATTTCCTGAAGCCTCATACATCAAGATGCTCAAATCACGCTTCAAGTTCTACACTACTGTAGCACACGTGTGTGTGCGTGTGCGTGTGCGTGTGCGTGTGCGTGTGCGTGTGCGTGTGTGTGGGGTGTATTGTGTGTGTGAAAACATTAGGCATCCATAAGAGGATAACACTATTTGTATGCTGTCCATACACAAGACCATATATTGCATATAAGCATGTAGATATTATTAGTAAAAGTAAGTATTGTACTGTATACAGATGCATTATAATTATACATATGCATATGTACTAATACAAATGTCACATGTATGTCACTTGCATACTCATGAGTACATGACTACATGGGATGGCATTGTGAATAACAACAGTGTTTCAAGGACTTTCTCATGTTCTACGTACGTACGTATGTTACAGTGACCCACACCTCAAGAACTCAGCGAGGACATTTCCCATGTACCAACCAAGGAGGGATTTATCTACTACATACACCATACTTCCCGAATTTTTTTGCAGGAAGTAATTTTTGCAAATTTCTGAGAGGAAGCAGAGACCGAATACTGTCCACCAGAGTCACCAACCTCACAAAGCACCTAACCCTTACCGTGATGCCATCAATCCTCACCTGGTAGGCCCACACACCAGGATATAGTTATAATGTATTTTGTCATAGAAAATTGCCCACAAATGAAGTCATTTCCCAGGAACAAAGACAGAATGGACATTTGTCACAGAAACTTGATGATGCTGTAGTTCAAACCCCTCAACCATACAGTAGCAACAGGATGCTGAAAGTATGACTACACAGTGGTAGAAGCATGTGGGGTGAAGCATGTACATACACGAACAAGTATTTACAGTACAAGATGTGTAGAAAGGAGCAACATACGTACAACTGGAGTTACATACGTACATATGCGTATACACGTATGTACGTATAAGTGAAGTGTGCCGTTGTCAGTGGGAGTATTTAAGTAGATAGACAACAGGTTCGAGTGTACATGTTCAAACAATCAACAGATGTACACACACACACACACACACACACACACACACACACAAAACAAAACAAACATGTGTATACGTACATAACTTCCCACACACAAACACATATATACAGAACTACAGACTACACACACACACACACACACACACACACTATATATATATATATATATACATTTCTTCATACACACAAGACACATATGTACTGTAGCTAAGAGATGTATGTACCTTCAACACAGAACTCTTCTTGAAAGTCAATTCATCAGCACTGGTGGCCTGAAAATCGAACAATGCGGTTGCTTCCATTAGACCTACATAGAAAAAAGACCAAAAGACAATCATTCGCGCGGACTGTTCTCGCTAACCTCATACGATCTATGTACGTACATCGACAGTGCTATATATGGACTATAGAGATGAAAAAAATGGCGGATGAATAGCATCATATTTCTAGAAGGGCCGAAGAACTTAATGATTCGCAATTTCTTCCCCGTACTAAAGTACCACGTCTACCTTCAATACACATTCGGTGAATTCTGCGTTCATGCACTCGGGGGCAAAAAATCGAAAATCTCCGGTACAGTGCTGAATACCTACGGTTGGGCAACAAACAACTCATCTTCCCTGGAAAAAGACGGCAGGGGAGTGTTACCTTGGATCTAATACAAGTGTTGTTGGATCATGCCCTACATATACGTTGTTGTCTCTGTTGACGCCTGTATAACTTTCCGAAATACTACCAGCACCTTTCCAACAAGAATTAACAACCAATCAACGATCAACTGAACGGGATACCCGCCGGTTCATCAGAGCCAACGACGACACTAGGTATATTTGGACAATATCAAACCTTATGGCTTTACTAACGGACAGCTCAACGAGGTCATCAAAATGGTTACAACGAAAAATAATGGAATATAACAGACAAAGAAGTTACCTTACTAGCTGTCTTAAAGGTTTGAACTGAAAGCTGGGTCGATGTCTAGAAAGAACGATGACTCAATTTCGTATAACAACATATACGAATTATACGGAGTAAAGGTTGATTACGTCATACATCTGATTCACTGTTACTAATCATTGAGGCCATAGACATACACACATTCGGCCCTTTTAACACTGTACACTGATTTAGTTTTAGCCCCCGCACTTTGTGATTGGTCTTTGAGAACCAGAACTGGATAAGGAAGCTGTCCAGACACCAAAGGGAGGATTTGGAAACATATATGTACAGTTGGTTTCATCTCAATTTTCCCAGTCAATGGACTCAGAATCTTCCAATATTCTTCATTTGCAACAACTTCATAATCCAGGCTCTCCTTTCGATCACATTTGCTCTTTATTTCAAATTGCAGCTGTGCATTACGATTGGACCAAATCTTGCCGTCTGGACCAGCCGTGATAGTGGTATAGATCACATAGTCTGCCTGTAGGTGTGTGTGTGTGTGTGTGTGTGTGTGTGTTACGAAGAACAAAGCATAATGAAAAGACAATTACTTACATATTAGCACCTTCATACCTTGGTACTATTGATAGTAAAGATGAATTCTGACATATTGCCGTCATTTATCTGAAAAACATAAAAGTCAAAAAACGTACAGTAAGCAGTTTAAAAACGTAAAAAGTACAGAAACACACAAGTACGAGCATAACACGAATGCATGTAACACACACAGCATAAACAAACAGACAACAATCACATAATACAAACAGCACAAGAAAACATATACCAACACATACAATACACAAGCATAAACAATAAACATAATACACACACAAATGTACATAAATTATACTTAAGATATGGCAGTGTGTGTGTGTGTGTGTGTGTGTGTGTGTGTGTGTGCGTGCGTGTGTGTGTGTGTGTCAAACCTACTTCATGTGTGCAGTCATTCCTGGTTACCGCCAGCCATTTGACGGTAAACCAAGCTGGAACTGTTTTGCCATTCTCTGAAGTAGAAGCACACACTGAGTCAACATTAGCACCCAGACAATGCATTGGTTATAACCAATGGTTGGAATGTCAGTCAAAGCAAATTGTGGTACAGATAAGGATTGTCAGTCTAAATTTTTAATAAATTCACAGGTATTCATAATTATGATTAATAATATAGTTTATTGTTTCCATGGTGATCAGCCAGGAATTTGCCTATGTGCAATATGAAAGTGAATTCAGAACATCAGTAGGACACTTCCAATACACACACTTAGTTGTCAAATTACCATGGAAATGGGAATCACATGACAATACTATTATAGTAAAAGTACTCTACACGCATGAGGATTATGTGAGGGAAGGTAAACAAAAGTGTAATATTACCTTCACTGCTTACACTGACTATCACAATGGAGACATGATTACGTTATGTTATCGCATTATCACACACATGGTTACATGTGGTCAGGACTCTTATCAGCCAGGTACATAACAGGTGTATACAGCAATATGTATCATTTGTACATACGTACATACAGAAGTAACACTTGCGTTTGAAAATTACCAAGTGTAGTGCTCACCAGGATAGTATATGTACAGCTCATAGCTAGATCCCAGTAGTCATGACTACCTGATCTACATACATACATACGTACGTACATGCAAAGATACTGTGTATATGAATCATTGTGCTTAGGAAGACCTCTGGTTGAATATTTCAATTCTGTGACTGAGAACATCGGACTATGTGTTCCTGAGCTAGCTAGTAAAGTGCAATTTGCTTAGTAAGTACCTGGGTTAGTACACACTCCTGGTTAGTACACACTCCTGGTTAGTACACACTCCTGGTTAGTACACACTCCTGGTTAGCACACACTCCTGGTTAGTACACACTCCTGGTTGGTACACACTCCTTGTTAGCACACACTCCTGGCTATCACACACTCCTGGTTAGTGCACACTCCTGGTTAGTACACGCTCCTGGCTAGTACACACTCCTCATTAGTACAGCCCCCAACCCCCCCGGTTAGTACACACTCCTGGTTAGTACACACCACTGGTTAGTAAACACTCATGGTTAGTACATACTCCTGGTTAGTACATTCTCCTGGTTAGT
>OZ026556.1:4265000-4267500 GCA_964020155.1 Chondrilla cf. caribensis | reverse complement strand
CACTACATCCACCAAAATCATATATTTTTCATCATTTCTGTGTATGAATTCATTTGTGTACATAAGAATGATGTGGACAGTTCACCTTGTTCACGAATCCTTCACATTTACCCTTACAAATTGTGCCAGATAACTAAAAACTCACTGTATGCACTTGTAGACTTCTATTTCATGCAGTAAGTGTGCACACATTTTATGTAGTCCACATGTGCATGTGTGCATACTTTTATGTGTTTGTATGTTTCTCTGTAACAAAATGTCCGCCAATATGTCTGTTTAGATGTACCGACAAGCTGGTCACTCACGGCAACATCAATCCAGAAAGTGTGCAAGCAGGGCTCCATGTAGAAAGACCTCCTGACTGATGATACAGTCATAAATGTTTCAAATAGCTTGAAATTGACTCCAAAATGGGGACTGAAACCATTTCTGATGACCAACGGAGGAATTGCATCACATGAAATTGATCAATGAATCAAGTACACGAAATACAGTACAATACATGGACATCAAATAAGACACCACATTATTATTGAGAGTGGACATACAAACAGTGTACATATGTCACACAGTACCAGCGTCATTGACACACATGTACATACATTTGTCACACAGTACAAACAGCTTACATATGTCACACAGTACCAGCGTCATTGACCATAGATACATCAACTGTGTTGGAGTATCTATGCATTGACACACATGTACGTACATTTGTCACAATCACACGAGAACCTATAAGGAATGGCCCACATATACCAGCATACAACAATCTTATCAAATGTACAATTTAACAATCGCTTACTTTCCAGTCACGGTTGGCTTTTTAGCTTCGAACAATTTCTTCAACTGTCCTTCTACTAGGTTCCTAAACAGCGACACGTTTCCATGAACTGTGGCAAGAGAGAAGAATATAAAAGTTCATTATCCTACTAACGGCACCCCTTTCGTGTTAACCTACAGATACTCGTCGACTTACTGGTTACGACTGGGCGAGGTTCCATCTCTCCGAAGCTTGACTTATCCTCAAAGATAAGCCCAGTCTATTGGAATTCCCCTAAAGGACTGGGAGAGGTCCCTTATTGCTGATAAAATGGCCGGTATGCTTTAGTGCACTTGTATATGTACAGCGAGTAGCGTACAGATGAGTGGGAACAAAGGTATTCCTGGATTTTACTACAATCGGGATAAAAACAGATATTTTAAACTGAAACCAGGCGAGAAGGTTCCGAACCTGAAGAAACCAAAATTAAACGGCAGTAGCTCCTTTGTCGAAGGAGGAAGGACAGCCTTGAAAGGAAGTGGAAATTTGCACGACTACCTCGTTTGTAGGGAATATGGATACATTCGACGAAGTTATGGGTTGCATTCTCAAATGTAAGTATAAGAACTACAATGAAATGTAGGAAATAAGGTGGTTTCAGTGGGGTTAGCACAAGTGGGACACCAGCTTGAACTCCTTTCAGACGCGGACCTGCTCTAGCAACGAAGATGTGGAAATATGCCAAAGAGAGAATGAGGCACTTCACAGATGCTGATACAACCCTGGAGAAAATTGCAGTATGTCCTTGTCCCACTGTGTAGCTCAGTGAGTAAATCTCCCGTGTTTGATTCTGTCCCTTTTCTTCTTGACCACAGTGTGATCAAGGAGGAAAGATGCTTGGAGTTATCAGCCGGGAGTTGAGAACGTGGATGCATTCTGTGTTAGCACAGTTAATTCTCGTTATTCAGCCACAATTCATTTCAAGTAACGAGTTTGCCGGATTAACTTGATATTCATTCCTGTTTATGATATTGGAGGATTGATGTATTTGCCTGAAGTAGCCCAAAAGGAGGAAACGTTGCCATTATTCGCCAATAAGTGACGTGCGTAATGGTCTAAAAATTGACACCAATCTATTAAGGCTCAGCATGTCAACTAACTTCTATCCATAACACTATATTGGTATTGGTAAATTGCAGTTTCTGAAAAGTTTTGTTGGATGAAGCGGTGGATTAACAAGAATACAATGTACAGAGAATTCTCATTAATCCACCACTACTTTATCTGCCAAACCTTCTAATCTGCCACAAATTCTCAGTACCAATATAATGTACGTACAAGTACCAATGAATATCCAGTTAATCCACCAAACTCGTTAATCCACCATATTCTTTGAAAACGAATTGCGGTAGATTAACGAGTACACACTGTATATGGTACAATCTGTCTCCAGTGCCAGTGTGATTGTAGATGTCTTTGTATAACTTAGATATGGTATGCAAACCGTGTACACCATTAACAAGATCCCTGATGTGCATGGAGATGTGTTGGGAATGGGACTGGACCCTGTATGTCAAGTAACAAACTTCTACAGATGTGTGAGTATGTCTGTACTAGAAGTGTGCATGCATTCACGTGTGTGTGTGTGTGTGTGTGTGTGTGTGTGTGTGTGTGTGTGTGTGTGTGTGTGTGTGTGTGTGTGTGTGTGTGTGTGTGTGTGTGTGTGTGTGTGTAGGT
>OZ026556.1:4260000-4262500 GCA_964020155.1 Chondrilla cf. caribensis | reverse complement strand
CTCGAGACACCTTTTCAACACATCGCTGACTCAGCAGGCTCCACCGCAGAACCTCGATACACAGATACACAGTCTGTGCTTTGCAGACACACTGGGAGCCAGCGGGAATCCTCGCTCACTGCTCGTTGGCCACACAAAGGGCTTATCGGTGCTCCTGTGAACCTCCCTTGTGATCCTGGTGTCGTGATGTGCATGTTTATATTTCAACCTGAAAATCAACCTGCATGGCAGCTATTCCCATATAATCTCGTGACATAGGTAAACCGTATAGTACACTTCCAGTGGTCCATATGTGATACATGGTAATTCATACCATTCCAATGGAGGCACTGTATATATAGACTGCATGGTGATTGGCCAGGTAGCTTCATATTTATTGCTGGTCACCATGATTTGTTTGGCGCTCATAACACTCATATTAACACTGATGTGTGAATGAGCTACAGACCTCTCCAATTGTCAAATTTTGATAATCGTACAATGAAATCTCGTTAATCTGCTGCAATTTGTTTCAAAGAATATGGTGGATTAATGAGTTTGGTGGATTAACTGGATATTCATTGGTACTTGTACAATATATTGGTACTGAGAAATTGTGGCAGATTAGAAGGTTTGGCGGATAAAGCAGTGGCGGATTAACAAGAATTCACTGTAGGTAGCTACGTATAAACAATAAACACATCATTAGTGCAATCATAACAATGCATATACATGTGTTCACTGTATGTAGTTACTGTGAAGTCTGTTGCCTGGTAACACCTAGGAAGAGCCAAACAACTGTTCCCAGTGGTAAAATAGTGCAAATGACACGAAATGCAAGAAGGAAAATGAAGATATCAACACTGGGAACAAATCGGGTAGCTTTGAGGGGGGTGAAATGAGATGGCTTGCCACACACAGTCCACATAGCGGTAGGAGACTGGCATTCACCTGGAAGAGTTCAAACAGCAGAACACGTACTCACCAAAATAAATACATGTACACTCGCCCACACAAATGTACACATACACACACAAATGTACACACACTCACCCACACAAATGTACACATACACACTCACCCACACAAATGTACACACTCACCAACACAAATGTATACATACACACTCACCCACACAAATGTACACATGCACACTCACCCACACAAATGCACACACACACTCACCCACACAAATGTACACACTCACCAACACAAATGTATACATACACACTCACCCACACAAATGTACACATGCACACTCACCCACACAAATGCACACACACACTCACCCACACAAATGTACACACACACACTCACCCACACAAATGTACACACACACACTCACCCACACAAATGCAAACATACACACTCACCCACACAAATGTACACACACACACTCACCCACACAAATGTACACACACACACTCACCCACACAAATGCAAACATACACACTCACCCACACAAATGTACACACACACACTCACCCACACAAATGCAAACATACACACTCACCCACATAAACACGCACACATGCTGTACATCCGTTATTTCGACTACTCACCACATAGAGAACTAATTTCCAGGACTTCACAATCTCGTTCCACCACACCAGAACAGACAGCAGGAGATACAACACAAGGGTAGGCCACACAGCTAGCACAAGGTTGTCCTTCACCAATAAAGGGTACATACTGGAGAACAGAGGTGGAAATGTTGGTGAATGTAGAAATACTAACACACCTGCTATGCACATGACACACACCATATTAACTATGTGGTACACCATTATGGGATGGTGTGCGGGGAACTCAACTGTATACTGTTCACATTCTGTAGTGTGTATGTACTGTAGTGTGTATGTACTGTAGTGTGTATGTACTCTAGCGTGTATGTACTGTACTGTGTTTGTACTGTAGTGTGTATGTACTGTAGTGTGTATGTACTGTAGTGTGTATATATACTGTAGTGTGTATGTACTGTAGTGTATATGTACCTGTAGTGTGTATGTACTGTACTGTGTACGTACTGAACCGTGTATGTATTGTACTGTGTACATACTGTACGTACTGTAGTGTGTATATATACTGTAGTGTGTATGTACTGTAGTGTATATGTACCTGTAGTGTGTATGTACTGTACTGTGTACGTACTGAACCGTGTATGTATTGTACTGTGTACATACTGTACGTACTGTTTATGTACTGTACATTGAAGAACATCTGTACTGTATGTATTCCATGTACACACATTAAACGGGCCAAACAAGGTCTGTAGTTCGATAGGTAAGTAAACTGCGATGTTTCCCACACTGAAGCTCACCTCAGCACAGCAACAGTTGTGAACCATGTGGTGCTCAAAGGGTATACTCCTTTTAGCAGAGCAACTGGCCTACAGTGATACAAGGGAGTAAACAACAACACAATGTTTACAGTGATACAAGGGAGTAAACAACAACACAGTGTTTACAGTGATACAAGGGAGTTACAACAACACAATGCTTACAGTGATTCAAGGGAATAA